>CM061531.1:145797090-145995006 GCA_030545055.2 Neoaliturus tenellus
TATCCGTTTGGCCAAATTTAAATACCAATTAAGAAACCTGCGGCATGGAATTCGGAGTGATCTCTTTGCTCATAGGTGTTCAATAAAAAAAGCATTTTGTACATCTCCTTTAGGGCTCCACCCCCCAGAAGCTCACAATTACTGTTTAGCCTACGTGTTGAAATTTGACACGGACGATTCCCTTTGGTTATAGGTACTCTTTAAGAAACGGTTGAGCAAATTTAGTTTTTAAAGCACTTTAGGGCTCTGCCCCACTGGACTTCCAAATTACTTAGGGAATCCGGGGTTGAAATTTGACATGGACGTTCCTCTTTGCTCATGGGTGCTCACTAAGAAACGGTTTTGCAAATATAGTTATTTGAAATCCCTTAGGGCTCCGCCTCACAGGTCTTGAAAATTACTCTAGGGCCCACGGAGTTTTAATTTGACATGTACATTCATTCCTCTTTGCTTATAGGTGCTCACTAAGAAACAATTTTGCAATTTCCTTTAGGGCTCCACCCCACAGAACCTCAAAATTACAGTAGATCCTTAGGGGGTTAAATTAAATGTGGATGTTCCGTTTTGCTAATGGGTGATCGCTAAGTACTGGTTTTGTTAATATAGTTTTTTTAAGTTCTTTAGTGCTCCACCGCACATGACTTTAAAATGACTGTAGGGCCTACAGGGTTAAAATTTGACATGGTCGTTCCTATTTACTCATTGATTCTCATTAAGAAAGGTTTTGCAAAATTCCTTCAGAGCTCCACTCACACTACTTCATTGTTACAATATCATTCTTAAGGAAGATGATTTTGTTGCTGTTTAAAAATATTTTATTACCTATAAAATAAATTCAATCACAGGCGAAGTCGTGACGGGCAACAGCTAGTGTTATATATAAGTTTTAAATTTATCATCAAGTCTGTCTAATCAAGTACAAGTGTCAGAGTTAGATCTTACTTTGGAATATATGACAGTACAGTGAGGTGTAATATACCGGGTGTCCACAAAGTCTTGCCCTGATTTAATAGCTTTGCTGTACTGAAACCATAAGAGCCACACTCGTCTGACAAATCTTCTTTTGAAGAGAATTTAATCTAGTTTTTTTTACTCATTTAGTTGATAACACCTTTGCTCGGCTGTTTGACAAGAATTCAGTTTCCTTTAAATGCTGTGCAAAAACAATTTAGAAATGGTTAGCCTGCAGGAGAAGTCACAGTGTGTCCTGTTGTTCCATGAAACCCAGTCCCCAGAATAGAATTGCGTGCAAAGAATTTTGAGCGAAAATTTGGAATACCTAAACCTGATGTAAAAAGTATCAAAGAGGAGTTTATGCATATTTTTATGAGAGGGATCGTGTGTGTGACAAAAGCGAACTGGACGCCCGCTTATAACTGAATTCACAGTTGATGCTGTTCGCCAAACATTTCAACAGAATCCATGGTCCTAAATTGCCTTGGTTACCAGACATGACCCCTCTGGACTTTTTATGTGAGCGTTTTTCAAAGACTTAGTGTATTTTACCTCAGTTCATAATTTGGAGACATTGAGAGAGAGAGAGAGAATAAGAAATGGAGTGACATCCATTACCCAAGAAATGTTAATCAAAACATGTGACAAAATAAAAAGTCGCCTAGAATATTTACAGGCAACCAGAGGCCCACACATAGAGGTTTATTGAGTTTGTACATATGTAAATAAAACTTAAGAAGTCTCTTGGTAAAATTAAAAATAAAGAATTATTCTACGATCATCTGTTTTCATGCTATTCAATTTCTTTATCAGGGCAAGACTTTATGGACACCCGGTATATTTTTTTCTTCAGCATACACAATCTAAAATTAACCTTGTTGACTCTTTCCTTCCAATTTCCTTCTACCTTTTTAGAGCTCTTGCTTAATCTTGATTTAAATGTCATGAAGAATTTTCAAAAATATTTCATGTTTTAAGATTTTTTTATTTCAGTTTGTTATGAAATGTTAATTTGCAGGATCACAAGGCAGCCATAGACAAGCTGCCTGACCAGGACCCTCCTTCGTTCTTCGGCCTGCCAGTCAATGTGGACAGATCCTGGCAGAGAATCAACAGTGCTACTGTCATAGAAAAGCTTAAAGGTGATCACAGGAACAACTATCTATGTCAATTGTAGGATGTTATTAATATTTTCTTTTCTTGTCACAATTGTTCACATATTTGCATATAAGTAATTAGTTAATGTGTTAATTATATCAGTAAATCCAAGGCAGTGTAGATTGGAATTTTCTATTAGCCAGTCATAGAAATGTACGGTGCAACCAAGCATGCATGGTATGTGTACAGGGGATGACAGAGGTATCGATGTATTTGTTAAGGTGGGAAGATACCGCAGCTAATTCACCTATTAGTCACTTATTATTGTAAAACCAAAGGCAAAGGACTACATAATAATATTGATGATAGTTATAAAGTAAATAAATTCTTTATTTTGCGTACATCTTTGCTAGTAACATTTTTTTGTCGGTGGGCTAAGATGTCCTTTTTTTTACTGGAGAACTGACTGGGGGTCGGGGTTGAGGACTTGAGGTGATCCGGGAATAAGTCAGAGGGGCGACGTGATAATGAGCATCATTCGGGTTGCTTTATTCACACAAAGGATGACATGACATCACATCAGGCGATGTGTGGTCTGATGTAGCGGACGATACTGACTTTCTAAAGTAATTGAATACGGAATAATTATAAATAGTGATATTATTTATGCAATTATGGTTATTAAATTGATATACAAATACATCACACCACATGAATGCGCTCCAAAAATGTTTGCAGTGGTCGGTTGTGAGGTTGACTCGAGAGGCAAGGTGGACCAACAAGCGTGGCTGGAGCACCTCTCACCAATACTCAACCTCTGGAAGAAACTCAACCAGGTAAATGGCTTGTGTCCATAAAATATTCATCAGGTTTTACGATGTTTTATTGAGCTTGCAGATACATGAACACAGCTTCAAAAGTGAATCCATTGAATCTTGGACAAGAAGGATAACTACAGACACTACCTACACTTTTCATAAAACAATTATTTCTAAAGTAACCTGAAGGGTTAATCATATGTTCTTTGTGCCTTCATGACACAATCCATGCAGTCGCAACACTTGTATCGAAACTACATGTATATGCCTGCTGCGCTCTACATTAGAGGATAAATCTTATGTGACTGGAGTTCCCACTATTGGATGGAACTTTAAATGCTCCGACATAGAGTGACAATCAAAATTAGTTGACGTACACATCATGACAAACAAAGGAAATTACAGTTAGCGAATCTATACTTATTTAATACACTAAGGGTTTTTTTGTCTTGAGAACTCCTCCTACAATTTTCAACCGATTTTCAAGTTTTTGGTGTCGTTGGATAGGGCTTGGTCTGTAGTTGTTTCCGCCAAAAACTTATGAGAATCGGACTAAAAATAAAGGCGCTAGCCACAATTGAAATCTCAAAATTTCCCATTTAAATAACATTGGGATTGAATAAACCATTTTAATCATCTGTTAATAATCAGCTGTAAATATGTGTTGTTTTGGTGATAAAGATATTCACAATTGTGGATTGGCCGGATGTCGTTGATTTTGAGCTAAAAGTAACATTTGTATTGTATTAAAGTAAATTGCTCGATTTCGAGCAACACGTATACTAGTCATAATTAAACGCCATATGGTTATAAAGTAACTTAATTTATTAATAGCCTATAGCCATATATAATTATTCTAGAGAGAATTATTAACTCTCTAATGAAATTTAATCTTGGAGGACAATTTATATTAAAAGAACATAAAATAAAAAATAAGTAGTTATAAGTAGTTATAGTTTTAAAACAAATTTTAACCTAGATAACAAGGAGGCTCGATTTTAAGCTTGAATCTCCATCGATATAATGTCTCTTTCTAAAAGTCCAGAGAATTAATAAAAATTGGTTGTATTCCACCATTGTGGTCCGAAATTTAAAAGAATTTCAAATATTTTTAAATTGTAGTCGCAGTTTGTTGTCAATTTTTGGACCTGTGGAAATAAATTTATTTATTTATCAACTGATATAAAACTTACATTCTTACTTGTCTACTAGTGCTTACATTTGAATTACAATGTGATATATGCAACAAAATGAACATTAACCCATAAATTCATCTTAAACACTATACACTTGGATGTTATATAGAAGAAATTGTTCTTGTCTGTGAATTACTGGTTTAATATTGTTTCAAGTGTCTTGTATTTATGGATAGGCTGATGGTCACTAAATGAGGATAGATAAACTTTCACCCAACATACAATTTCTCATGGTCATAAAAGTTAAGATTAAATTTTTTAAAATATCCTTAGAAGAAGTTTTAAGAGACATTTTGGCTATACCTAATGCTGGATGTTCTCTTTTGCGACTTAAACTTTATTTTTGAATTAAATCAATTCTGACCAATATTCCATATGTCATTAAAGATTTAAAATATTCATGATAAGTTAGCAATTGAGTTTTCAAATTGGTAACTATTCTTATTTCACAAAGAGAAAAATACAGCTATTCAAATGTTTGACTAGATTATCCACTTGTGGTTCCAAGTTAAATTTTGCCTAATTGTAATGCCTAAAAAATAACATTGTAACTTTTTTGCAGAGATATTTGAATATTAGTTATTGCAATATGGTCACTATTATTTTTATTATTAGAGCTAAATTTTACTATGTGAGTTTAATCGTCATTCATGAGCAATCAGTTTGCCTGGGATTAGTCGCCTAAAGCTTACACCTCCTTGTCTATTGTGCTCTGCAGGGTCTCAATACTGGGCGGTGTAAAAGGTAGCATTGTATCATACTGGAGGATCTGTATTTGAGACTAACGGTCATTGACATATACTATGAACAAGTAAGAGCCAAGAATTGACCCCTGCGCTCCTCATCGTACTTTTCTTCAAACTGAATATACAGTTTGATTATTTTTAGTTAATTTTGCCCTTTGAAACCTGTTAGATCTGATGAGAGCCATCCAAGTTCTCTCCCCAATTTACCTATTTATTTCATTTATCAATCAGGATATCTTGGTCATCAAAGTCAAAACTTTGCAAAACTTGCTTGCTCATTTTTGCGATAAAGCATAACAATTTTTTATTCAGATTCAATTTTTTTAAACTAGTGCCAGACTTATATATATATTGTATGGCTCATTTAGCCAGCCACCATGGTTTTAAGAATAATAAAATAAATTCTGCGGTGCAGAGCACCTGAGTCAGTATAAGTAAAAATCTAAACACTAAAATAAAAATTAGATCTCTCTTTAAAGAGCTAAATCCAGGGCGCTAAGCCATTGCAGCCCAGCTTCACTTGAGCTATGCAGAATGGCCAATCCTTCGGCGAAGACACTCAGTGGGCACTCTTCGACTATGTGTTCCATAGTTTGATACTCTGCTCCGCAGTCGCATGACTGGTCTTGTGTCATTCCCCATTTGTACTTCCAATAATTACATCTTCCCACTCCAGTGCGGAAACGATTGAGTATAGTCCACTGCTTCCGAGGAAGATTCATACCACCTACCGCTACGGTCGGGTCAGCTATCAAGAAGTGGTTCCGACTTGAATAACTAATATAGGAAGGTAAAAATAAAATAATGTGTTCTAACACAATCTGTAACTGGATCATCACGTTTTTAGGGGTCAGGCTACATCAAGATGAAGGTGGCGGACGCAGGTTTGGAAAGGAGTCCCGTTGCGACATTTCTGTGGCGGGAGTTCCAGTTCGGAGTGGAGTTGATCCAGAGGATCCACCAGTCCCTGTCCGGGGTGACCAGGGTCATCAAGGGAGCCGCCACTGCCACCGCAGACCTGGTCCAACTGGTCGACTCGCTGTTGCTGGCAAAGGTGGGATGAAACTTACAGCTAGAATGATACAGTAGACCCTCTTGTAACTTGGTTAAATAGCATAAATTGAACACTAAAAAACACATCACTGAATAAAATATCACCTAGTTACGGCAACTGTTCATTCTTCTGACAGTGTTCTTAGTACAATCCCATGCACTTCTCTTCATCAATTTTCACACAGGCAGCACACCAATGCTTTCAACTGTTCTTAACAGCTCAAGTTTCTACACTTGGAACACCTAGTTTTTTAAAGACGGTCTAGCTCCAATTCCTGATAGCATCTTCCAGAAGTAACGTAATTAGGCTGGTACAGGCTGTTGAGCAGAACCTATTCAATATCCATGATTTCTCTAATCCTATTCTTCATGTTCTGACATACAGTAGAAGCCCTCTAGTCCGGCCTCGGATGGTTCGGCCGCCGGATAATCTGGCTGCGGTATTCCGGAAACAAGATGTTCATCCCCGAGCTTTTCCTATGGGAAAATAGACAAGAGTCAACTTGTTTCATGTTCTATCACTAAAAAATATCAGTTCAATCGACGATTTCCAGACTATTCAGTTTCAGATGTCTTCTAAAACTTTGTGTTGGTGTTCTATTTTTTATCGTTATCTTTTTGTTGGGTGTTTCGCGGCCCGACCGTCGATGTTACACGCAAGTTAGGTCACTATGCAGATCCTGTCGCTTTTACGGTCCCATTTATACGTTAGGGCCATCGTTGACATTAGACTAGTATTATTGTCTATTAAACGTAGGTTCATCGCTAGTGACCGCTTATCTGTTTCTGATCGTCAGTTCGGTACTACAACGTCCGAGAGAAAGCAAATTATGATGGTTACAAAGTCGATAGTAGAGCATTGATCGGGTAAGTATGATACCCTTCATTGTTAAATACATCCAAATAGTTCATCGTTGGAATGCACATATATAATACAGGTGTCTGTTTAACCCATTTAATAAACCGCCGGGTAATCCGGCCATTTTGAAATCCACCCGGTTACCCGGTCCCAAGGTGGCCAGATTTGAGGGCTTCTACTGTACTTTGTATTGTTAACCATGATTATTTTTGCTAGCTTATTGTTCGATATTCTAAAAAAACACACATATTTTTATTTATGGTTGATCAATGTCTTTCTTCATTGTGTGAAAGCGTTTAGTGTTCCTATATAAAGTAGCAAGTAGAATTAATCACCGATTTGTTATTCTTGCATAAAATAATATTCCTTAAACAAAATTTTCTCAAAAAATAATAAAAAACCTTAATGCACTGTTTAAAAAAGATTAAAACCATGCGTACATAACTTAAATACAAAAACTTGGTAAAGAGTAAAGTCATATGGATCTTCCTAAAAAAATATAAAAAAATAAACTGGTATCAAAAGTTTATCTGTATGCGGTACCTAAAACATTTTGGTCATATTTACCCTTATTTTGCAAAATTATTACTAAACTTTAAGAAATAATTGTAAATTTTTGGACCTGTAGGAATATATGAAAGTCATATGGATCTTCCTAAAAACATAAATTTATAATTAGAAATAGGTATGGAAAATATAAATTGGTAGATGAATTTGAACAGGTAATGGTGTTCAAAGCAGGATATCTCTGTTAGTGTCAATAATGACACTATTCCCTGTTTCGAATTCTTTTTTTTTTTATTTCTACAATAATTAATTGTTTGTATGATAACTTATAAAATTCCTTTATCAAATTGGATATTACTTGAATGTTTCGTTAACACACAAGACACCATAAAACAAACAAAAGCAGTGATACTAACATATAGTGAATGCAAAATAGGTTTCCTATATAGACAGATGTCTGATGTAATGGGAGAAAAATAACTCCCTAATATAGTCTTATCGTAAACCGAGCAATAAAATTTCTCATTATTCCTTGAAGCTATGTTTCTATTTACCCTGCTGTTTGTATTCACCCCTTTTTATGGTCAGTTATTTCAATTATCAATGTCTCCTTTTGCTAGAATTGTAGAATAGATATTTTCAGGTTTTCTAAACTTTCTTGATTCTATGAATTTGTATCTATGGCGTCATCATCGTGAAAAAATTATTGTCTCTTTTTTAAAAGCAAAACAGGAACTTCCCACTGGCCAGTATTTGTCATCCAAAAACTCACTTGGGATTTCTCTTTTTCATTATCATACCAACCAATATCGAGTGGTGGTCAATCAAAACCACATTACAAAGAGGGATCAAGAAATTGTTTACTGTTACGGTTCTTCTTGTTTGTGATATTGGTTCATCATTCTTACTGCCACTTTTTTCCTGAATTATCTGTAACAAATGGAGCCAACAGGCTGGGCTTCTATCGAATATCCACGTGATTTTGGGCCATCTCGACACGATCGAATATCCCCGCGCATTAGTGAGGATTATAAGGGTCGACTCCAGAACGGGAGGAACGATCGAATATCCACGCGGCCGAGGACAGGTAGAGACCGCTAGACCTCCCAGGGGCGGGAAAAATGGGAATTTTATTTCCCCGCCCCGTTCAACGTACCTCGGCCGTTCGCGTGTACCAAGTATAACTGTACCGAGCCCTGTCATGCAAAACTGAACTAAAAAACGTGGAAGTCTGGAGCCAGACCGGTGGCAAAAGGATCCAATGTCGCGGGACCCGAGCGGAGAACATCCAAACAGCGCTTCATGTAACCTGACATTAAGCCATTCGGAATGAAAATAAAAAGGTTAAAATTTATATTAAAACTTTCATCATGAAATTGTGAATCTAATGGTACGTATTAAAACTTTAAATGGTCTGCTATTAATTTTTATTATTAGTTAAACTAAAATTCTTTTTAGTTCGTCTTAATTGGTGACACAATAAAAGTAGTATGCGAGAAAGTTTTTCATTTTTGGGTCAGGTAAAAGTGTCCGCGGAGAAGTTGTAGACGACATACTAAATTTTTTTTTATCTCAAGTAATCTTTTCTAACATTACCCAATTCCGCTACAGATAATAATTGATTTCTGTGGATTCGATGCGAGCGCTGATTCCTGGATACCCGCGAGCTCGACGTAAGAGCGCTCTAAGAGAATTCTGTGGTACTTTGAATATAAAAAATATCGCATGTGTTTATAATGAGGTTATATCAGCGGTACTTGATTCTTTTGACGCCAGGGGGTGTGCAAATAGTTGTTGAAGCCAAAATTTGGCAATGGAATGTTTACCCCCTCCCCTGGTCGCCAACCCTTTTGGCGAGTTTTGGCATTTCGGGCTTCGGCGAGATCAGTTTGGTTAGCACCCTCTACCGCGATGGAAGGCATGGCTGCTGAATCAAATTAATACCCCTGTCGCAGCAGACCTGCGTACTCAGCGATTTCCAATGGGATTTTGGTATATTTTCTATTTCCCCATAAAATTCATGGGGATGAGAGTATGTAGGTTTGCCGCCATATGGGTTTTGTTGGTAAATATAAATTAAACCCTACCTAGTGATTGTACATACCAAATTTCATAAGGCTATGGTGTTCTTTTTATTTTCCCCATAAACCCTATAGGGGTGAGTACATAGGTTTGCCGCCATATGGGTTTTCTTAGCAAATATAAGTTAAACGTTTCCTAATGAAGGTACATACCAAATTTTATCAATATATGTCAATAAATAAGCAAGATAGAAGGTTTTGTTAATTTCCCATAAGAATAACATGGAAAACATACTTTTTCGGTTTTCTCCATAACCATTTAAGCTAGGTAAAAAATTCAAAGTACTAGATTGTTTGTTTTTTTAAGCTCTTTTAAATCGTTTAAGTTAAAATTGTTGAATTTTCTAAATAAAAGTAAAAAAAGCCAAAAACCCATTTTTAACCCTTTTGAAACCCCAAAAAACCCCGTTCCCATGGTCCGATCATTCTGGTTCGCGAACTCAACCTAGTAGACACTGGCTTACACCCCTGTACCAAATTTCATCAAAATCGGAGGTTCCGTTCAAAAGTTATCGTGTTCACGGACACATAGATATATATATATATATATATATATATATATATATATATATATATATAGATATATCTATATATATACATATATATCAATTTGAACGAACGGTGTTTTTGGCATCTGGGAACCTCAAAACGAAAAAGTATCATGGTCCCGGGCTTAGGTCTTACCGTGACTACTACCGTAATAGCGTATTCCCTATAGGGAAATTCGCTAAAATTAAATTTAATAAAATATTTTACTAAATTAAGAGCGTATTTTAATTTCAAACCTTTAGAATGGGAGATGTTTATTTGGAAGAGGTCCATTAGTGTTAATTTATTGGTCCATTATTAACTGTAACTAGGGGGCCCGTGCAGCGCTATGCGCTGCATTTATCAAGGGTACTTGGTGATGAAACCTTGTTCCATGGCAATTTACCGAGTTACTTTGAATGAAAATTCAATTGTCGTGAATATCAGATTTCACCATTTTGGTATTTCATTAATCGATCTTCATTACTAATTGTCCAACTTCCCATGTGATAGTATTGAGATTTGATGATTGTTCTTTTAGCTTTAAATTAGCTAGGATTACATGATGGTTCTTAAGCCGATTTGTCTTAAATCCTCTACCTAAAAATTCCAATAAATAAGTTCACAGATGTTTGATCTAGATAGTTCACATAAAACATAATAGACAACAGAAGTAAAATAACTATTTCATTACAACTCCTCGGTTTTTGTATGAGCTATGCAGCACCCACTGTGGCTGTTCTTCTAGTACTGTTTGAGGTAGTCGTCGCCATAGTGAAAGAGCCCACACTATTACTATTTATAAAAAATAAAATCCTCTTTAACTTATCTTTCCATGGCATTACAGAATTTAAATAAATAAATCACAAAAATTAAGAAAATCTAAATTTTGTGTGTGTCTATTTTGGTTTGATTTTGCATTTATATTTTGGTTTAAATTTCCCCTTACAATGGTTCCCATTGCAAAAATACAAACCATTTTTGCAATAAGCTTATCATCGATACTGGAGGTAAAAAAAATTTTTAGTGTTGTTTCTTTTAAACAGGTGTTTTAATATGCCTCTAGCATTCTGAATTTGTTATAGAATAACATTATGCTTAAAGGGGAATTAAATTTACACCAAAAAACCAACTATCCCTTTTCCTAGTTCACAGCATTTTGAAAACCCAACATTTAGAGTTCTATTTTAATTTTTGTTGTCTTTCGTTGTTGTGTCGTTAGTAATCTGATAACTCTTAAGTCTACGTCAAAAATTTGAATTTCCAAACTTGTTTTTGTGCATCAGGAGAATGGATTTTTTGGGGGTTAAGTTACTAAACCTATTTTTGTGCCCAAATACACAGAAATTGAAAGTTCAAGCAAAATCTACCTACTACGTTTTAAGAAAAAGGTAAAAGATAAATTTTGTCCCACACAATAGACACTCCTTGAATTAAATTATGAAATTGTGTTCATATTTCAATACCGAATCAGTTCAATTGCTTCTATTCAGCATTCTAGCTTTTACCATGTGTTTGTCTATTTTACTATCAACAGCTGTTTTAGTTTGCAATTCAATAACAATTGTTCCCCATGTTAATCTTATGGACAAAATACAAACTTTAAGGGCTTCCCGTGGGCTTCAGAATTAAAATATCAAAAATCTAAAACCTTATTGCAAAACTACGAACTGAGACCATTCTTTTGACACCTCAAACGTTAAAATTTGTCCAGAAATAAGGGAGGAGTAGTGTTAACAAAAAAAGGGCATCACGTATTATATATATAGATTATATATATCATGCTTTTAAAAGAGTGATTTAATTTGGTATTTACAGTAACTACTAAGAATGTAGTTAGTATGTAGTTTTAGTAACTACTAAAACATGTCATGTTTAAATGCTATGTTACAAGCAAGGATTCGCTCTGGTACACGCGAACGGCCGAGGTACGTTGAACGGGGCGGGGAAATAAAATTCCCATTTTTCCCGCCCCTGGGAGGTCTAGCCGTCTCTACCTGTCCTTGGCCGCGTGGATATTCGATCGTTCCTCCCGTCCTGGAGTCGACCCTTATAATCCTCACTAATGCGCGGGGATATTCGATCGGGTCGAGGAGGCCCAAAATCGCGTGGATATTCGATAGTTCCCACAGGCTGCTTGCCAAAGTAAACTTCCAGATTTTCATTGTAAAAGGTTCTAGCGCAAACCATAGGTTTGATGCTGTCTCGAGCTGCCTTTGATTCCTTCTTACAATATTTTATTTTTTTGTCGAGTATCTAGAGGTAAGATTTCAATATCACCTGAAACTGATTGACGGAGTCTTATAATCGGACCCTTTTTCATCATCGGCTTCATTTTCCTCCTAACTTCAGGATCCGTGTGATTATCTTTTAGGTCAGCATCCTCTCCAGCCCTATCCGTGTGGCCAAACACTGATAGTGTTCAATTCCCGGACGAACGATCTGTTCAGTCTTTTGTTTACTGGTTGGGTCTCTCTTTCTTATTTACATTATCCAATAATTGGACAATTATCTTTTCATCATCTATTTTTAACTTTGAAAAAAACACAACACAAAAGGGTGAACACAGAGGTAAGCTACAGGAAGTTAGGTGAACAAAAGGGTGGTCACGGAGGTTTACCTCCAGTGGTTGCGCTTGAAAGAGCCATGTTGTAATTACAAAAAATGTAGCAGTACATGATGTGCTTGACAGAGGTTTAAAATTGATAATGATTATTTGTTTGGTATAACTTTTATGGTTATTCATTATATGAATGAAAATAAGGTTGAATGTAAGTAATTTATTAAATTAATATTTTTGTACAATACAACAAATGAAGTGGTCAATTCAAACCTCCAGTAGTGTAGCGCTTTTTAGATATTGCTAACAACATTTAAGTCTTTTCATGCCCCATAAATAAGGAATCTACACGGTTTTTAGTTCAGTATTTTGTTGCAGTTGCAGTAACTTTTTTTTTGTTTGATTGCCATTTATAACTAATATTTAATCGATTTTTAGTTTATTTAACATGGTTGATTCGAGCTCTAAGATCCGTTTAACTGTGGGGACCTATCATCATTTATAGCCAATATTACACAATTGGTTGAGTAAAATATGGGAGTAAAACTGGATCAGGGGAAACTTAACATTTACCAAACCTGATAGTGCCTAATTTTACATTGTGTCAAATTTGTGGTGCCTTCTTTTAAATGTTATATTGGCTTCTAGCTTACACAAGATTGGCATTTTCACTAATACGTTACCATTCAGGTCTGTTAAGTGTAGGATTATTAAGAGTCAACTGTACAAAAAGTATCACTAATAAAGTCACTAAAGAATAAATAATGGTACTTGATGTCAATGATGATATGCACCTTGTTACATATTTAAGTTAACAAAAATGCAAAACTTATTGTAGAGCTCACTTATTGAATCACACATTAGCACCATCACTACCAGAGTCACTGTCAATATACACCATTCAGTAAGACGTTGCAGACCCCTGAGGCCTGGAGGGCTGTGTGGGTAGGTCCCACCACACAGAATATCTCCAGAGTGCCATTGCTAGAGTCGCTGTCAATGTACACCATTCAGTAAGACATTGCAGACCCCTGAGGCCTGGAGGGCTGTGTGGGTAGGTCCCACCACACAGAATATCTCCAGAGTGCCATTGCTAGAGTCGCTGTCAATATACACCATTCAGTAAGACGTTGCAGACCCCTGAGGCCTGGAGGGCTGTGTGGGTAGGTCCCACCACACAGAATATCTCCAGAGTGCCATTGCTAGAGTCGCTGTCAATGTACACCATTCAGTAAGACGTTGCAGACCCCTGAGGCCTGGAGGGCTGTGTGGGTAGGTCCCACCACACAGAATACCTCCAGAGTGCCATTGCTAGAGTCGCTGTCAATATACATAATTCTTATGACATTGCAGACCCCCGAGGCCTGGACGGCTGTATGGGTGGGTCCCACCAACGTCACCCAGTACCTCCAGAGTGCCACTGCTAGAGTTGCTGCTCTGGACAGCCTCAAGGACAACTTCGCCGGCTCTATTGACCTCTCGGCTGTGTTCCATCCTGATGTTTTCTTCAGTTCTCTTCGTCACCAAACCTCCAGGTAGGATAGTTCAAAGATATATTAATATACTTTATTCCCATCTTAGCTTGTGATATCAAAAAAGATGAATGAATGAATGAAAAAACTTCTTTATTGAGTTGAAAATTAGGACGTCATGGTTCTTTTTTACTGTTAACCTCTTAACTAAATTAAAATAACTTAAAATTCAACATACATACAAATTTACACAAAGAGGAAAAAACAGATGTGTAAGCAAATAAACAAAATACTTCAACAAAATTTTTCATTTTACAACAACCACACAGTTTAGAATTTATTTTATATAACACAGTCACACTTCCATTCACAAACAGCTACATCCATGTCTAAAGCTCGCCACCCGCCACACCACGGGAAACCGGTTGAAATAATATTCCTTCAGTGCCACCGTCAGCCAGGGAAGGGATTCAATGGTTTTAATTGAGTGAGATAGAGAATTCCAGAGACGGCAAGCTGTGACAAAAGATCGGTTGAAAACGGTTTTTTATGGTGCAGAATGCGTAGGTCAGTAATCATGTCAGGCCTCATGTTGATGAGCCAGACAAGCAAGTGTTTCTTGCACCTCTTTCGTTTAAAAATTCAAAGTTCCTCGCAAAATAATTTGGGATTCCAAGCATGATTGAAGAATGAGTAATGGTGATAATTCTCAATTGTCTGATAATTTTAAAAGAGACGAGTGAACTTAGAAAAGGGTGACATGGTCATCGCGAGATTAAAATTGAAAAAGACTTAAAATATCTTGCAAATGTCACAGATGATATAATTCAAAATTAGTGAATGTTACTCTAATCTAGGAAGGTTTACATTACAAAATCTATTCTACCAACAATGATTAACAATCAAGGTATTTTAGGTTTCCATGAACTCATTTTCAGCAATATTTTAGTTAAAACCATGATTTATGTAGGCAACCATTACAAATAGTACATCTAACATATTATGTTCACCTCAGTATGTATGTTTCTAATTTGTGAAATATAAGACCAATTGAACTTGTTCTTGACTAAGCATATAATTTACATTTGTTCAGCACGAGAGTGATTCGCTTGTTTGCAGGGATCTGCGTGTGCCGGTGGACTCTCTCCGCCAGCAGTGCAGCTGGTCTGTGGTCAAGGAGCCGGGGGCCACAGCAGTTCATGGTTTGCAGTTAGAGGGTGAGTGGGAAACTCTTTTACATCTATTTTGTATATGGTGTATTGTAAACATGTTAGAACATTTTTCATAATTAAATTGTAATTAAATGCATTCGAGGTAAGGTTAAGGAAACTGTCGTTCAAGCTCGACGCACCACTCATTAACCCGAGTATAAAGTCGGCGGAGCTACTAACAGGCAATGATAGTGAATAAATAATAAAATCAAGATTTACGATTTAAGAGTCTGTAGTACACGCCATCTTGGATATTTATTCCCATAAGACTAATGTTAATTTAAAACGCTACGCCTTTATAATTGGTTGAAAAAGATTCGTCTCTATGTCATTTTAAAGGAAATTTTAATATCAAGGGGAATATGCAAATTAAGTCACTAAACTACTGAAAAAGTGTCCATCTTCAAACAAAAAATCTTGGGAATACCATGTTGTCTCTTAATCAAACAATCATTAATATAAAATGTTTGATTTCATATTCCCCTAGGTATTAAAATTTCCTTTAAAATTACATAAAAATGAACCTTTTTCAAACAATATTAAAGGCATAGCAGATGTTAGAAATTTAACATTAGTCATATGGGAATAAAAATCCTAGGTGTCAGGTACTTCAGACTCTTAAGGACTGAAAGATGTTCATTATCAAAAGTTTACCAATATCAAAAAAAATACATCATGATTGAAATCAAAAGATCAAATCAAAGCAGAAGAACTGTTTGTTTTTGTAGTAACAATATAAATATACGAGTCCCAAATTGAATTGTATACTATACCGGTGTGTGTGTGTGTGTGTGGTTCTCCTAGGAGCAACCCTGAGTGGAGGATCTCTGGTGTCCAACACAGCCGAGTCAGCCGACGTGTCTACAGTCTTGGCTCTCTATGTGTATTGGACCAACAAGGTAACAGTAGAAACAGTGAGCAAAATACTGAATTCAAATACAGTGAAATAAAGTGAAATTTAAATTAATTTAGTCTAGATAGCATTGTTTATGTCAGTTAAAGTGTAACTATTTCTGTCGAATTAGTGAATGCATTGCAGACACCCACCACAAATTTTTAACATAGAATCCAAGGCCTCAGATGTACAATAAGCTTAATTTTGTCCTACAATGCAAACAAAGTTTTTCAGGATGTATTTCTAATCAAAGCCAAGCTATTGGCTATTGGCAAGATATAAAAATTTTATGCAGCAGTGTTGTGTTCTCTACTAGCTTTTAGCAATATTTATTCAAGTATTATTAAATTTAAGTAAATCTAAAAATTCCCAAAATATACTAATAATTTGGATTGTGTGAGCCACAAGATAAATAACTCGCTATTTTATATTGAATTATTGATACGGCTGAGCTACAATAGTTGTTTCTGTTTGTAAGACAAATCTGCTACAAAATGATCACCCAGACATTCCTCAACCGTCACAAATTTTTTTGGCATAAATTAAAATATATGAAAGAACTGTAGTTTTTATTTGTATTAAGAAAATGTATGAATTAACTGTTTGTTTTCAGGGAGCACAGGATGAGTCCAACAACTGGATTGCTCTGCCGCTCTATAGCTCTTCTACTCGAGACACAGTAATAACCGAGTTGAAAGTCCCGAGCAGAGCGAGTGAGCACAGCAAGTGGATCTTGGCTGGCACTGCCTTCTACATCAGAGGCTAACAGTTGTGAAACAATGTGGTCAAAGTGGTACCAAGAATGTGACACATAACACCGCAGTAACAACATTAGATACGCGGTACACACCAAGTATCTCACTGAAGATTATACTTGTACCAATGCAACACACTAATAAGTTGTAACAACTATTACACAGTGGTACCAACCATTGCACATTACACAGTGGTATCAAACACAACACACCACACTGGTTACCAAACTTCAGCACTGATCTCATCATCTACCAGTCTAGTCATTATAATGCCTTAAAACACTATTAGTATTTTGCTATTGTTAATGTACAACAAAGCATTAAAGTGTAATTTATTTTATAGTTTTATGTATTAGGTAAACAACTGACTGACTTGTAGTAGGTCATCCTCATTGAACAAAATAAATTGATTTATTTTATTCATAGACGTCTTATTAATTATTTAAGCTAATCATAGAAAACCATTGGTCTAATATTCTTGTAACTTTTTTAATAGTGAGAAAGAAAGCAGCATACCTTATGGTGAAGTTGAAGAGGGTACACAAAACACTACATAAGAAACAGAGTTCAATACAGTAGAACCTCAATAGTTTGACACTTTGTGGACTTAGAGAGTGTCGAAGTATTGAAATGTCGAACTATAGGGAGTATATGGGAAATGTTAACATAGGGAGAATAAAAATCATGAGTTGAATTTAGGAAACACTAAATTTGATTAAAATCATAACTTAATTGAACTTGAGCATAACCAACATTCAAATCATTTGTCACTTTTGTTTAAATTTTCACCTTTGTCACTCTTCAACATGGACACTATCGGTTGTTACTGACATGTTAGGGTGTTACGAACTGTGTCGAACTATCGAGGTTCTACTGTATTTAAATTAACTAAAATTCTCTGTGAAGATTCCTGTTACTGATGGATTTCAGTGAATATGTAATATTTACCTTCCATTGTTATAATAATACCATCTATTTTTTTTTTTTTTTTTTTTTTTTTTTTTTTTTTGTAGTCATAAACTTCATCCTCAGATATGCATTTTCGTTTCCCATAATTCACTTTATTATTGGTTTTCTCATTTTTGTTCAAAGTTTCTGCTGTTCTGCTGAAAAATGCTCCATCTCGTCAAGTTTAAAATGTTAGGAATAGTTTTAAGGTATCCAACTGTAATGAGCTCAAAATAAGTTCTTGTGAAATATACCTTACACAGAAGCAACTAAAGAATCAACCAAGCAAACCAAACAAGTACATAAGTGCTTGTTGTATATTTACTAAAAATACTATACCCACTTAAGTAAATCTACAGTTCGACTCCAGTCATCATTTTAAAAGAAACTAAACATTTTTAACACCTTCCCTGCATGCGTTGTATTTATACAACGTGTCTACCCCGCACCAGGAGCTTGTAAAACAACAACTCTATTTTTATTGTTGACAAGAAACTAGTGTGGAACCAGCAGTTGGGTGATGTGCTTGCTGCTTTTGTCGCTCCTAGGAGAAGGTCTTTTTTACTTTCCTGCACTAGTTGTTTCCGGCTTCACCATTTTTATAATTTTTATTGTTTCATTAATTTTTATGTTTTTATTTTTATATTTTCAATTTTTTTCTTACCCATCTATATATTAATACGCAAGCATGTTTCATTTCCTCCTTTTTTCTCAGCAAGTGTACATCGTAGGAGGAATCCGAGCATACCGTTAGAAAGTTATAGTCCTGTAGATGAGCAGAATCACATTCTAATTCACATCGGACTCCAGGGCTACGCCCCACATGCTTTCAAAATTCCAATGTTAATCTTATGGAGAAAGGAGAATTGAATGAATGACTAAACAGCTGTTGTAAAAACAACTGCTAGAAAATTAAGAAGAACAGATGTTTTAGTTCTAAAACGTTGTTAAGCTTCTTGGGTCCAGATCAACTGAAATTTCGATCGAATTTCGATCAGGAGGCAATCTCTAGTATTTATTATAACCCTATCATAAAAATAAAATCGTACACATGTGTATATTGTGATTTTGATTGAACAGTTTCATAAATGAACTACAGACATTTCTTAGATTGATGGGGTTGTAAATAGTTTAATGTTTGATTTTCCAAATAAAAAAATTATCGTAATTTTTATTACCTTTACATTAAAATACTTTTGATACATATTTCTGAGTTATCATTAGAGAGTTTAACAAAAATGGAGGTAGTATTGTGTGCGTATGTGAGGAAGGCCAGTGCCAGGAACGAAGTTGTATTTATACAACACATTTTAAAAATGTCAGCAACTTCCTGTTTTGATGTTTAAGACCCTCAGTTCACCTTTATCTGACTTCTTCCCGCTAATCTATCTAAACTTTATACAGCCACATGTGTAACTCATAGGGGTATACGAATTGGAGTACAGTTTAGCGGTGTTTTCAATCACTACTGGCGCAAAGTGTACTGCCTTACCGACTTGGATCTTTACATGCTTGATTGTTTTATCATAATTAATTGATTTTTTTTATATTTTTATTTATGTATGTGTATTACAACAGTTATTTTACAATATTCATAAAGATTGTACATTACAGTACTTAGTTAAATTAAAAGCTTACTGTCTCGGTTGATAATAAGTCCCAACTAAGTTGATCCAAATATGTCCAATGAATCGCCGCTTGTAGTGTTCCATGTAGTTCCAAATTCAACCACTGGTGAAGCGATTAGTATTGTGTACTACTTTGCCGACTGTCATGTTAATTCTCTTATCTAACTGTGTTACATTGTTAAACTACTCCGTTCGTTGATATTTAATCAGGAATAAGTTAAAAGGAATGTTTGAGTCTAGGTCCTTGTTAATAGTGCTGCAGGTGCCTCACCACAGGGTGTTATGTGATTCGATGCTACAACAGTAAAGACAGCTCAATGTGTTGCTAACACTGCCCATGCACTCAAGTATCCTGATACCTGGGAGTGAACTTCGTTTCATCTAATATTGGTGAATTAATGGTGACAGAGGCATTTCCTTTCTTAAACAATCTACATACCCAATAACCCAGCAAACTGAGAAATGTGTAATTAAAACCAATTATATTGAGCTAAACCCTTGGGTCTGTCTTTCATTGGCAATTCATCCGGAGCAAACTAACCTTTTGGCTATTATTTTGCAAGTATTGGTTGTTTGGCCATTATTGGTTGAAAATGTACACTGCAAATGTATTTATTTCAGTTAGTTTCAAGGATATTTTTATGTTCTTTCGTTTATTTATTGCAATTGTCTTATTTAACTTTTAACTTTATTAAACGTACGTACTTGTACTGTCTTTAACTTAAAATTGTTTATCATTTGAATAGTTTTTCTACACACTTGATTGTTGTTTTTTTTGTTTTTTTTTTTTTTCATTGCGCCAAGTGACTAAGGTGTGTGGTCACAGATCCCCCAACACTTTAGCTAAATACCCCTCAGGATAAATTAGTAGCATATTTTGAACATTTTTCAGTGGCAGGGTTCTTCTCAAGTGACCAAACAATTTATCTTTCGAAAATAGGACTTAAAGAAAATAAAAAGATATTTCTTGCATCATTTTGCCTTTGCCACACCGATTACAAGTTCAATGTTACTATGTTTTTTTTTTTTTGCTGTAAACATCCCCACTAATCAATGTTTTGACACATAATTAAAAATTTTTTTTACTATAACTTAGATATACAAAACCTCTACTACATACCAAACATTTGTCTCAGTAAAACTTTTTTCAAGCATTTTATTAGATCATTATAACAACTATATTAAATTTAGTAGTAATTAACAGTATTTTGTAAAATACATTAAAATATAATTTAAAAATATTTAATTTCTATTAAGATTTTGGCCCTTTACAATTTTTTTGTACCGTATGTCAACTCTTTGACGTTCCAGGCCAAGTGGTTTATTACTGTGTTTATTTATTTAGTATCATACATTATTCTAGGGTTACATGTAATTCATATAACTGAAAATATGGCTTTTCAAAACTTTGAAAGAACTAGCCGGTTCAGTACTCGGTGGAACTAGCCTATTCGGTATTTGAGACTTTTTAATTATTAACGAATTCGGTGGAACCAAATTAGGGGACGGGGAGGCTTGGGTAACAGTGTCAATCATATTAACCTAAACTATACGGTATATTTCTTTAAAATAAAAATATCTTTCTTTTTTTGGGGAAAAATTCTTTCTTTGGGGGGTGATGTTGTTCGCGTCCGCAGCATTCCATTAAAGTTGCACGTACTCCCCGGGTGGTGCTAAACGAACAACAACTTTGGCAGCTGAACTGTCACACACAGTGATCTCTCAGCTATGCCAGCTGCCAGACAAAATCCAAACGGCCCTTTCCAGGGCCAATTTAGAAATTTAGGCTGTGTTTTAAATGTTTGTCATTTTAACGTAGAGGGTCTGAGCAAATCTAAAAGTGACTGCCTCAGCAAGGTGTTGCTTGAAAATGAGGTCGATGTCCTCGCTTTGCAAGAAACACACGCAGAAGACTTAGAAAACAGTGCGAGGGGCAACATCCCAGGATATAGGCTGGTGGAGGAAATAGGTCACAGGGTCTACGGAGTGGCGACGTACGTTAGACACGACATAGACGACGTATCAGTCTCCCACAAAAGTTGTGATAACAACATATTTGTTGTTGCTGTTAAGGTGTCTGCGACTACTATTGTAAATGTCTACAAACCACCGAACACCCAGTGGTCAGACACAGTTCTCCCAACTTTTGAACATCCTGTGGTATATGTAGGTGACTTCAACAGTCATCATACCCAGTGGGGATACTCGTCCGATGATGACAACGGCACTCGTCTTTCAAGCTGGGCTGAAAATAACAACCTTTTCTTGGTATATAATGCCAAGGACCCACACACCTTCCATTCAGCCCGATGGCGGCGTGGGTACTCTCCAGACTTGTGCTTTTGCTCCCGTGAACCATCAGCAACACCCGTGCCTACTTCCAGGATGGTCCTAGGTGCATTCCCCCACTCTCAGCACAGGCCTAATAATATCAGTGGGTATGCAAATTCCACTAGTGAGATCTTTTCCTCGGCCTAGATGGAACTTTAATAAAGCTGAGTGGGAGGCCTTCTCATCAAGGCTTGATAGCGGCATCAGGTTCATCCCCTCTAAAATAAAAAACTATGATCGGTTCACACGTCTTGTCCTGTCTTCCGCTAAGGCGACAATCCCAAGAGGTTTTAGAAAAGAATACATACCAGGATGGAGCAGAGAGTGCGAAGATCTTTACAGTGAGTTTACAGACACTGCTGACAGAGATGTAGCTGACCAACTCCTTAACTCTCTCGACAACTCCAGGAGAGAGAAGTGGGTGAAAACTGTCGAGAACCTGAACTTCACCAAAAGTAGTCGGAAAGCTTGGTCTCTGCTCAGGAAACTCTCCACTGGTAAATCAAGTGAAAAACACGATGCCTCACAGCCTAGCCCTCATGAAATTGCAAAACGCCTCTCCGTACTTTCAAAACCTGTGCGTTCGCCTGCAGACAGAAAAATTAATTTCAGGCTTAATGAAATAAAGGAGAGTCGGCAAGCACCCTTGGAAGTCTCTAGACCCTTCACTTACGACGAGCTGGAAGTGGCGATTGATGCGATGCCAATTGGCAAAGCAGCAGGCTTGGATGACATTTTCCCGGAGTTTATAAAACACTCGGGTAACAAGGCTAGACAGTGGCTTCTTGAAGTATTTAACACCACTCTGAAAACCGGCGACATGCCTGGGATATTTAGAAAATCCAAAATCATAGCTATCCTGAAGCCCGGAAAAGATCCAAAACTGCCTGAAAGTTATCGGCCAATAGCTCTTTTGTTATAAGCTGCTAGAGAGGTTGATTTATAACAGAATCCTCCCTATTCTCAATGCCAGCATCCCTGTTGAACAAGCTGGATTTAGGCCTGGTCGCAACTGCTGCGACCAGGTTCTGGCTCTGACTTCTTTCATTGAGGATGGGTTTGAGCGAAGACTGAAAACCTCTGTGGCTTTTTTAGATCTGACAGCAGCATATGACACAGTCTGGAGAAAAGGCCTCCTAGTTAAATTTTACGACCTTATTCCTTGCCCTTTCTTGTTGCGTCTCCTCAACTCAATGCTCTCCAATAGGATGATAAAAGTATATCTGGGACGCAGAGAAAGTACGTTTAGGCAACTAAAGGATGGCCTGCCACAAGGGTCAGTGCTCGCCCCACTGCTCTTTAATGTGTATACTGCCGACATTCCTGTAACTCGGTCCTTGAAGTTTATATATGCAGACGATATTGCATTGGCATATCAACACCAGCATTTTCGACAAGCAGAGGAAACACTAACAAATGACCTCACGACCCTCGGTGAATACTTTGAAGCCTGGAAGCTAAATCCAAACCCAACAAAAACTGAGGTTGCTTGCTTCCACTTGAATAATAGACTGGCCAACCAAAAACTTAAAATCGTATTCAACGGTGTTGAGCTAAAACATAATGACCACCCACAGTATCTGGGAGTCACTTTAGATCGGTCTCTCACGTTTAAAAGCCACTTACAAAAAACGGCAGCTAAGGTGAGAACCAGGACTAACATTGTCCATCACCTTGCTGGCTCCACATGGGGAGCTAACGCACAAGTTCTGCGAACCACTGCTCTGTCACTGGTATATTCAACTGCTGAGTACTGTGCTCCCGTGTGGTTAAATAGTGTGCACGTTAGAGAGATCGACGTCCAGCTAAACAGGACCATGAGAGCTATTAGTGGTACCCTCATGGCAACCCCTGTACCCTGGCTCCCCGTGCTGTGTAATATCGCTCCTCCTGAAATAAGACGAAGGGATGCACTCATTAGGGAATACACAAAGATCTTATCTGCTCCACAGCTGCCCATACATGATTACTTACCCCAGAATGCGGGTCGATTGAGGTCCCGAAAACCACCGCTACGAACAGCCTCCCAGTTGATGGACACGAACTTCACCATCCATACTAACTGGACTTCCTCCTGGGACGCTTTTCAAGGTCGTAATCACTTCTTGATAGCTGACCCGACCGTAGCGGTAGGTGGTATGAATCTTCCTCGGAAGCAGTGGACTATACTCAATCGTTTCCGCACTGGCGTGGGAAGATGTAATTATTGGAAGTACAAATGGGGAATGACACAAGACCAGTCATGCGACTGCGGAGCAGAGTATCAAACTATGGAACACATAGTCGAAGAGTGCCCACTGAGTGCCTTCCCCGAAGGATTGGCCGGTCTGCATAGCTCAAGTGAAGCTGGGCTGCAATGGCTGAGCGCCCTGGATTTAGCTCTATAAAGAGAGATCTGATTTTTATTTTAGTGTTTAGATTTTTATTTATACTGACTCAGGTGCTCTGCACCGCAGAATTTATTTATTATTCTTAAACCATGGTGGCTGGCTAAATGAGCCATACGATATATATATATATATATATATATATATCTTTCTTTTGCCTTCTTTTTTTGGTATTACAACCTACTTTAATTGAAACTGATTTTTTTATTCAACTTCTATTCTTTCCAGAATACACTATTTAATGATAAAAGTAATCACAATCGTATCCAAAAAATTTTATCACAATTTTAAAAATAACTGGCTGGGTAGCTGAGTGGTTATAGTGCTCACCTTTGAATCCAAAGGTTGCCAGTTCGATCCTGAGAAAAGTTAATAGCTTTTTAAAAGTTCTATTCCGTACTCAGTTGCAATTCGTCATTGGACTATTAATTAACAATGCTTTCTAACAGCTGGTCAGTGTTAGATAGTAACAAGACTGGGGTTTGGACCGTTTCCCGACAAAACATTAAAAAATGAAAATTGCGTGAATACATAAAAAAAAAAAAAATAAATAACAAAAAATATTGAGCAAAATGCCTAGAATATTTACATAGTTAATAATTATTTCACAACTCTCAATTTATTTATTTTTACAAATTAAGAGGAATTAGGAAGAAGTATTTAAAAAAGAGCCATAGGCGATTTCCAAATCTTTTTATTATTATTGATTGTGAGTAGTGTGCATTAGCTGTTTTTATAACTTTCGTAGCTGCCCAGTACTTCGGTGGAACTAGGACGATTAATTCTTTACACTTTTTATTAATTAACGAATTTGGGGCACCCAGTAAGGTTGCATCGTGCCGTAATAAGAATGTGATATTTTATTTGAATTTGAATATTTGTTTGATTTATTGGTTTAAAATTTAATTTGGTTTCAAACAGTTTATATATATATACAAGGTGTCCAATTTCAACCATCACAAATTTTAACAGGTTATTCAGGAGGTCAAAACAAGCAAAACGTAGAAGGCAATATGTGACAAAATCGCTCTTGACACTATCCATATCTTATTTTTAATTAATCCCAGGGCCGGATTTAGGAACATGCTGCCTATAGGCTATCCATTTTCTGCCCCGCCCCCCCTTTCCACTTATACACTTATAGGGGTTGACTTGAGTATATATTTATATCCCACTTTGAAAATATATTGGGGATTGATTCAAAATTGTATACATATAGACGGTTTGAATGAGGACACGTGTTATAGTGTATTTTTTGCTTCTTTTTACCTCCTTCGTAATTTGGTAAAGATTATAAATGTTGAACCTGGACGCCCTGTAGAGATTTGTACTATTAATAAATAACAAGTTATAACATCACAATTATTTTATGTTTGCTTTGTAACTGAGGTGAAAAAAATCTGTTGAAGGGTAAGAAATACTGTATTGTTTTAGAAATGCCCTTGGGGCATAAATTCACCAAAATTAAACAGAACAGATAAGGAACACAAGGCAAGCTATAAAGATCTTATCTAACCTGTGTTTAATGTAATAATAACGTGGTAAACCCTCTGCAATGCTCAAAATTAACTTTGTTACTGATTATTTTGTGGGTCACTGTGGAAAATCCTTACTACAGATTCCAGTGCCAATTGCTATTTTGATATCTTTAATAAAAGTTTGCCTTTTTCCATTTTGGGAACAAAACTATTTAAGATTAAAATAATTAAGTTTTTCAATATTGAATATTTAATACATTTATTTATAGAATAGCTAACATAGTTAAATCTCTTTCTATTATAAATTATCTATAAACTTTGAATTTTTAATAGAAGCCAAACTTTATAGCTAAAAATATATAGTATTGTGAAATCTAGGAAATACTACATCAATCAAACATGAAAAGTTTGGAGGTTGAAAGGTTTTCTACTCGCTCTTCTGATACACCTGGTTCACTACCAAGACCTTGTTAAATAAATACAAATAAAATATAAGAAGTTTGTAATTGAGTTTATAATTATACTATCTAACAGCCCGTCAAAAATGGTGGATAATTTTTGTGATGATCGTTCATTATTATATGTCACGTTTTAATAGTAACAAAAACATAAAAAAGTTTTACACAGATCTAGGACTAAGAATAGGGTGAAAGTAGATAGGTATGTCTACTCGCCTGGGATCTATCAGGCTGGGAAACCCGAAATGGTGAATAGCGGAATTGAAGCACCAGGTGTTCAGGGAACACACATTTGGGGTTGAATTTTACCCTTAAAATCTGCTGTTTGTGCTTGTTATGAATTTTATTAGATCCATCCACAGGTGACAGTACTGACAGTTGTCGGTATTCAGAAGTTGTTGAACTGAGGGAGGGATGTTCCAATTTTCTTTCCTTAGTTTGTGGAAAATAAGTTTTGGATGGAATACACTGGACATTCGTTGACTATATGGTATATTGTTTCATCTACATTATTATTACATTTGACACACCTTGTTGTAATAACCTTTCTCATTTGGTATAGCTTTGTGGCATTGCACATATGACCAAAAATCTTAGCCTACAGATAGTGCTAGTGTTTTCTCTGTTGAGCCTTATGTAATAGAACCATGGGATGGTAGCCGCTGTAGGCTGAATAGCTTTGTACCAGCGACCTTTGGAGCTAGCATCAATTTCGCTGCTAGCCAAGTCAAAATATTTACGTTTATACCAACTTTTATATCTGATATTGGGGTAAGAAAGTCTTCTTCAATTGCTACATTTGAGTTGGCTGCTGTCCTGGCTATTTTGTCCACTGTCTCATTTCTCCGGATGCCAATATGGATGGCTTGGTAGATACTATAGATAATTATCTTCTTAGATTCCAGTATTAGTAGGATGTCTACTATACTTAATGCCAGGTGTTCATTGCATAGGCCTTTCACTGAGCTTCATATTTTGTCAATGTCAAATACTTGAGAATCAGTGCGTAGACTACCCACTTATCTTTTTCAGGTTTGAGGATGATTTGTTTCAATGCTTTAAATATTGTGTTTAGTTCAGCGGTATCACTAGATGTTGTATTCTAGTTTGTAGCCTAGTTTGGTTTTGTTGTCAGCTATAAATACTCCAGCACCTACCCCAGATCTGGTTTTTGATTCGCCCGTGTAGATCGCTGAGTAGTCGTTGTAGTCGTTGATTGTCTCCATTCACTAACCATGTAGAGACGCCGTCAAGGTATGAAGACGCCATGAGGACCAAGAGAGACGCCAGGACGTTGTACAGCAATGGCTGGACACGGGGGGAAGAAATCCTCCGCAATGGTCTCAGGAACCTTCGTTCTTGATATTGAATGCACGTTAGGAGTAAGGGAGAGCTCTCAAAATCACTGCCTTTATAACGGCGGTTAGCCTGGATGCCAACAAGAACTATAACTTAGTTTGTACTGCAAACTACACAATGGCTGTTTCACCGAATAAAAAATACCCCCGTCGCAGCAGACCTGCGTACTCAGCGAATTTCCAAAGAATTAATGTTTCAACATCAAAGAACTTCGTGGCTATCTTATATAATTAATAATCTCTACAAGGAAATATAATATATTTAACACTTTTAACGAAACCCCATTGTCAGTAACGCCGACCGAGACCCTGGGTCTGAGAGACCCCTACACTTGTTTTTGGCCCATAAAAATCCTATTATGCTTTAATAAATTTTAAAATGATTTAAAATAGGTTTTACAGGTTAAAAACATAAGAAATGTCTTTCAAGAACAAAATAAACTTTATTTTAAATATTTGAAAAGAATAATAATAGCCTATAAAATAATAATAGAATACATGAAATAACATGTTCCTACTTCTACTGTCTAACATTGCCATAGGAGCAGCAAAAGTCTTTCTTTTTCCAAACACAATTAGGGAATACTGAAATTACTGACTCACATATTTACTGCACAACGTCTTTGGTGCATTGAGCGCATATCTTCTTACTGCATTGCAGGTCCAAGCAGATTGGTTTCTTACAACTGACGCACATGTAGGATGTTTTCCTTTTCTTTTCATATGGACATGAAGCGCAGGTCTTTCGTTTGTTCATCCTGTCACTGGGTCCAGCAGCTTCTTCTTCAGCAGCTTCTTCATGGGCTGGTGTTGGTGGTAGCTTCTTATCTCCCAAGGTTTTCACGATGAGTTGTTTGAGGTCTCGTTGGAGACTTGGAATTGCTAGTCTCTTCTGCAAATGTGGAACGATTAGTTCAAAGGCAAGTTCTTTGATAAATTTGAAGCGTGTCATAACGGGAGAGTTTCGGAATGACATGAACAAAATAAACGCATTTACAGTCCCAATATTGAGGAGTCTGTAAAATATAGCCAGAGGCCAGCGCTTAGTTCGCCGGTTTGAGGTGTAAACAGCGCACTTCATGTCCAAGAGATCAACCCCACATTTAGTTTTGTTGTAATCACATATGATCTCTGGTTTTCTTTTTTCTCTGTTAATGTCTGCTGTGTGGTGCATTGATGAAATCAGTACGACAGATTTGTTATACTTCGGTACAAAGCTGACCAAAGTAATTGGGCCTCTGAATCCATGGAGTGAAGACATTACTTGACGATCTGGATTTTGGAGGAATTCTTCAGGAATCATCTTCTTGTCTTTTTTACAGTTCCGACGTATGTAAGCTGTCTCTTTAGAAGCTCATCAACAACCTCAATAGAGGTAAACCAATTATCAGCCGTTACATTGCGGTTAGTACCCAAAATCGGCCTGCAAACTCTAACTACTGCTTGTGTAGGGATATTCAATTTCTTCTCTTGTTCACTAAGAGTCACTGCATCGCTTCCTTTTCCAGTGTAAATGTAAGCGTTCAGCAGATAAGATGTTTTTGCATCACAGAGACAGATGATTTTGATGCCATATTTTCTGGGTTTTTTCGGCATGAAAACACGGAAGCTACACCCAAGGATAATAGAATATGGGGAGGTTGTCTCATTCACAAATTCAACACATTTGTGCTACGTCATCGGCCGACCCATCAGCTGGCTGTTTTAAATCAGATGTAAACTTTCTTTGTTTACATTTTCTTTGTTTTTGTTTTCCTTGTTTACTGTTAGTATTGTGGTTAGGTTATAACGATAAAGAAAGTAATACAGATTAAATTTATTAAAATTAATATCAAAACTTGGTTGTGTGAAATGTGTAGGCTGTTTTAATTATTACAAATCCTAAAAGAAGAACAGGTCTTAAATTGTTATTACTAAAGATTATTGAATTTAATTATATATTTTATTCGGTTTTGGCGTCCCGATAGTCCACTGTAATGAAGGCCATTAAACACGATAACGTGCCACTGCGGCCGCTTTTTTCATTACCGCGGTATCACAGTTTTGGACAGAAGATATTATACAATCTTTGGTCCGAGTTTTAGGCCATTTAACGATGCTTAAACGGTACTGTAGCGATCGCCTTCCTGCGGTCCGATCTTTCTTTGAACCCATGTTTCACGGTCTGATCGAGTATATGGCAGAATAGTGTAAGCTCCGCAAAACTTACATCCAACTCGACTAGTCTACATTGAGTCGTCTTTGTGGAGTTTTACTGCAATAAATTAAAGCGCTACGATTGTAAGTGGTGCAAAGGGCTAAAAAATAGATGTACAGGGAGGCCCAAAAGTCAATCACGCCACTGCCGGCATAGTGTATTTTATTTCATGCATATTTTATTTCATTTCTGGTAAACTATCATCACACAAATGACACAATGTATAATAACCAAGAAATCCATACCCAATATCCCCATAGCGACCTGATTTTTGCAACAAACATCAATGTTATGAAATTTTTAATTAAAATACCTATAAAATTCATTTAGACAGACAAATATTGTTCAAAAATTGCCTGAGTTAACCATAAGTGCACGGAACTCCTAGATGTTTTGGATGATGCTTTTTATCTCGGCCTACTGCAATGAGTTGTAATAAACTAAGGAAATGATTATTGTTGGATAAAATAATCTAGCTTTTAAACCTTAAAATGTAACATTTATATTAGGATTTAATGATGAGTAGTTTTTCCCTGCAAATATTTTGGCGACCTCGCACCTCCAGATTGGCCCCGTCCAGATACTAATCAGACTATAAGAGTAAGACCACTATAAGAGTAAGACCTAAATTCACCCATGTAAACTCGTGTAAGTTTGAAGAATCTGAAATAAATTGTACGGTAATCAAAGTAAACAATCTTGAAAATATGATTTAAAACCTTTTTAAAATCATAATTTAAAGATATAATGAAATGCGACGGATAAAATATGGCATTATTATTAAATCTAAGGTCCCCGATTGAATCGCGCGTCTACAGCAATTAGTTCCTGCTGATTAGTTCCATTTTTTCTCACTAGTATCGCTAGGGCGGACAGGGTCGGCCGGTGACGTAACGATTCCAGCTGTTACTGTCTACATAGGCCTTATGGGAATGAGACAACCTCTTCTGTTTCTTATTTAATAGCCTTGAGCTACACCTTCCTCGAAAGGGCACTAACATCTCGTCCACTGTAACCTCTGGTGAAACCGAATAGTTTGATTGACTGTTTGAGATGAATTTCTGAAAGATTTCTGTCACTGGAGCTGCCTTGTCACTTTCTTTTCTTTGGGCCCGCGTTGTCGTGTCGTCAAACCTTAAGCACATCAAAAGAATTTCAAATCTCTTTTCAGAGAGTGTTGCAGAGTAAATAGGGCGACTGAATGCATCCTTTGTAAATAAAGAAGTAATTTTTTCGTCGTTTGAACTTAGGATTGACGAAACTAGCAAAAGGCCAATGAGGGCATTTATCTCTTCCACATCCGTATTCCTGTAATTGTTTTTCTTTGTATTATCTGATAGGTTTTCACGCACCTGCCGCAACTTTACATTAGTGTTATTTACAATCATGTCAATGATTGTTTTGTCGAAGAGTAAATCCCAAACTTCTTTTTTTGAGGGCTGGTTTCCTAAATTTTTTGCTGGACCTTTTATTCCTGGCAAAAATCTGACGATGTTTCTGGCAGGTGTCCTTATGTTTCTTGGGGGAGGTTTGCTGCTCCAAGCATTGGGGGCGGTTTTTTCAGTTTTTTTTGTTCTTTCTACATAAAATATTTCCTCATGTCTAATTTCATCTTCAAGCTCAAAGTCCTCAATATCGAGTTCCAATAAATGATCATCCTCCCCGGAACTTGATTCATCACTATCTTCATTTCTGCCCTCATAGTCAGATAGAACAAAGTCCGGATCGGCGTCCGAATCATCCACGATTGAGCTGCCGCTGTCACTGAGGTCTAAGTTTTCATCATTCATAAGCTCTCGTATTCGATCACTAAAGTTTGGATCATTTGGATCCATTTTATTTAGATTTATTAAAAAAATATACACTAATCGAAACCCCGGTCTGACGGACCACACTTTCACTGTCCGAAACCCTCGGTCTGTCCGACCGCCACTCCAATAACGCACCCCGAAACCCTCGGTACAGGAGACCGGCAACACTTACAAAAACGCAGTTTCAAGGTCAAGCGACGCACCACAACTGAACAAAAGATGCATTGGTTACTGGAGGGGGGAGGGGTGGAAAGGTAGTGGCGGGGTGAACGGCACCGCTCAAACAGTTCTGCCAATAGTTGAAAAACAAAATTCCCGTGGTGTCTGTGAGACCGGGGTTTCGGTAAAAGTGTTAATGGCATTATATTTCTGAGTAAATTATTTGTATTTAATAATTTATTTAATAATATTTATATTGCAATAAATGACTTTTTTTTAACAGTAATAAAAGTGCATATCCAAAGCTTCCATGTAAAAGGAATGATTTGTTTACAAATAACAAAACATAAACATTTCAAATTTGACAAATATGCAGAAGACAGCTGATCAGCTGATTAGGAACACATTCCTTTTATCTCCATCTCTCTTGCTCCAATTATACACTTATTTTCCATGAAAATACCATGGGATTTAGCATGTAGGTTTGCTGCCATGTGGGTTTTTGATCAAATCTTAATTACTCACCATCTAGTGAAGGTTCATAAAAATTTTTATTAAGACATGTTGATAAATAAGCGATATATAACTTTTTAAAGATTTACCCATAAGAATAACATGGGAAACTTGATTTGAATTTTCTCCATAACCAGTTAAGCTATTTTAAAGATTCAAAATACTAAGTTGTTTGTTTTTTTAAGCTCTTTTAAATGGTTTTAGTTAAACTTGATGAATTTTGAAAATTTTGTTCCAAAAATGCCAAAAACCCAATTTTGACTCCTTTGAAACCCCATAAAACCCCGTTCCCTTAACCCCACAATGCTGGTTCGCGAACTCATGAAAATAGACCTGGTCTTACACCTTCATACCAAATTTGATCAAAATCGGAGGTCCGCTTCAAAAGTTATCGGTACCACGGACACACATATATATATATATAGATATATATATATACATATATATGAAAATGAACGAACGGTGTTTTTGGCTTCTGGGGACCTCAAAATGAAAAAGTAAAGTGGTCCCGGGCTTAGGTCTTACCATGGCTACTACCGTAATAGCGTATTCCCTATAGGGAAATTCGCTAAAATGTATGTAGGACAAAGAAAATTAATTACACTCAAAATAAAGTACGTGAAACAATAAGAAAAATGAAATGAATAGGCCTAGAAAATGAAGAATAAGAGAAAAGCCGCACTTAAAATGAGTTTACTGGGCAACGGCCGATAGAGCGACCGTACCGGACAAGAAGACTCGACAGACAGACGCTCGGCGTCACGGACAGGGAAAACAGTTCGCTTGGAAACGGAATACCAATGGCTGACCCAATAACCGGCCTGCTTTCAGTAGAATTTCTTTCGGTGTTGAGGGTTCAGAGGGTATCGACCATGACAGTCACGCCATTACCTCCATCTCTCTCGCTCTGTTTACCGCCAAAATTTTAAATTATAATGCATTTTATATTTACAACTTAGGAATAGGTACTTAATAACTATAGTCTATTTATAAAAAAAAAAATCGTAACTTGATTTGACATCTTTATATTGTACTTTGTAATTACTGAAATCCATTATTAATGCTCATAAAAATATATGCCAAAAAAGGAGTATGCTATTAATATTTTTACGATTATTATTATTATTATTATTTGGATAAGCCAAAACAAATCTAATATACTAGTGGCTCATAGGGGCAAAAGCCCCTAATCATAAAATTAAAATAGCATGAACCATAGCGTATTACCATTTCTTCCACAACGAAGGTTTCCAGAAAATTTAATTTTAATTTGAGGTATATAATATTTTAACAATACCGTTTGAACAGACCTTTCGCCCCCAAGTAGGCCTACTCTTATTAATCCTGTACTATTAGGTCACCCGTTTGTAAATGCTCTATTTTGTCTGTTGTTAAAGTCATATCGATCTATGGAAAATATGTTTTGGAAGAAATCGTAGTCCCTTAATTGAGCTGTGTCGGCTTTTTAATATAACATAGAAAAGCTGCAATGAAAAAACATTGATTTTTTAGCTCCTGTCAGTTTTTTATTTTTTATGTTTAGTCACAAAATTTAAACACAGCACCTCAAAGTGCATCTTCACTTGCTGTGAATATTCATCCCTCCTAATCAAAACTCTAAATTTTGTGTAAACAAAGCAGATTTTTTAAAATCACTACATGGAGAATCTTTAAGGAGAACCTTTCAGAAAATAATCATTCTTATATATTTCCCATTTTGTTGTAAAGTTTTTTACCTGTTGCATTTTCCTCTAGTATGTAGGACAAACGTCTTTGATTTTAACTCGTCTTCTATAATCCTACAATCTATGAAATGACTAAAAGGTTTCTCGGAAAATTCATCTAACAGAATACCAAAACTTCACTGACTGATACACTCTAAGTATAAATTAATGTGTCATCGTCATTCAATATGATCATTTGACACTTTTCGTCTTAAAATAAAACCAAAACAATGGAAATAATTTAGGTGTTTCTCAAACCACAATTCATCGCCCATTGCATCTCTATCAAAGATCAGAAAGCATTTTATGATTTGCATACACGCTCAGTTTTTTTTTTTTTTTTTTACAATTTAAATTATTTTAAAAACAGTAAAATCAGCATTCAATTTGTAATAGTATGTAAGGTTAACTCTCCTAGTAGAAATTTAATAGCTCAAAGCAACAAAACGTCTTATTATAGTATTACCACTCTAGGGTTAATTTTTGTCATTTGGCTATGAATAGTTCTTTACTAAATTTTATCATCTGCCTCTCGTTTTTAAATAAAACCAAAACATATGTTTCAATGTACACTAAGAAGACATTTTTCGAATCCCCATGCTATTCTTAAGGAGGACGTTTCACTATATTTCTCATATCCTTGTAACTTTATGGATACGCTTTATGGGACCGAAACCTTTAATTTGAAACTCCTACCATCTTCCTCACAAACTCAAAATTTTGCCCAAGAAATTTCGCTTACATAATTATTATATAGATTGCTTCTCTTGGTGTGAATTATTATGTTATCTTCACTCAATGTTATCATCTGTGTCTCATTTTGGAATTAAACCATAACACATGTTTTAATGTATACAAAGCAGACGTTTTTTAAATCCCCATGCTATTCTTATGGAGAACGTTTTACGTGATTTCTCATTTCCTGTTAACATTATGGACACGCCGATAGTTTTCTCTCGTGCATGGGACCGAGACCTTCAATTTGAGACCCCTCCCATCTTTCTGCGATATGTATGACGCTCACAATTTTGCTCAAGAAATATCGCTTACAGAATTATATATATAGATAAATGGAAACTATCTTTTGTCTCCATGTCAAAAATTTTAACCTAAATAATCTACTAAATGTATTTTTCAACAATGATAGAACGTAAAAATAATATGAAAATTATTTGGGACATGTTTGTTGTTCTTGTGATGTATCAAATTTACACATATGTCAACAGATACAGTGGAGGGGAACTAAAAAGAAAACCATTTGTACTGAGAATATACGCTTGCAAACCACTTACCACATTGTTATAAAAGACAAGGACGCAAAAAAGTTGGAAGATTCACACTGAGGTTATAAATGAAACGTCTAGTTAAATAAAACACCCCCGTCGCAGCAGACCTGCGTACTCAGCGAATTTCCAATGTAATTTCAGATTATTTACTTTCCCCATAAAAACACCATAAGATCGAGTCTGTAGGTTTGCTGCCATTGGGTGTTGTAAGTCTTAGTTAATCAATAATTGGTAAATGTAAACACAAAATTGTATCAAGTTCTGGCAATTTTTATATTCCCCATAAACCCCATGGGGGTGAGTATGTAGGTTTGCCGCCATATGGGTTTTGTAAGCAAGTATAAGTTAAACCTTATCTAAATAATGTACATACCAATTTTGATTAAGTTATATCAATAAATAAGCAAGATATAGGATTTTCTTTATTTCCCATAAGAATAACATGGAAAACACATTTTTTATTTTCCCCGTAACAAGTTATGCTAAGATAAAAATTCAAAATACCAAATTGTTTATTTTTAAGCTCTTTAAATGGTTTCAGTTAAAATTGATGAATTTTAAAAATTGAGGTCCAAAAATGCCAAAAATCCATTTTTGACCCCTTTGAAACCCCATAAAACCCCGTTCCCATAACCCGACAATGCTGGTTCGCGAACTCATGAAAATAGACCTGATCTTACACTTTCATACCAAATTTCATCAAAATCGGAGGTTCCCTTCAAAAGTTATCAGTACCATGGACACACACACATATATATAAGAAAAGAAAATGAACGAACGGTGTTTTTGGCTTCTGGGGACCTCAAAATGAAAAAATAACATGGTCCCGGGCTTAGGTCTTACCATGGCTACTACCGTAATAGCGTATTCCCTATAGGGAAATTCGCTAAAATGTGACAGAAAACCCAAAAAAGGTTTTTCCTCCACCTACTATCTAAAATTGTATTTTACTCCTTGGAATAGAGTACTAAAGTACTAGTTTTTACCCCATGTGACTTGAATACTTAATTTTTCTACCTAGGGAAAACTCAACTTTTTTGTACCACGGGGCTCAAGTTAGTTACATTTGTGAGGAAATTTCGGGGGATGTGAATTTTATTGTTCGGATGGGTCGGTCCCAAATAGTTCAGTCCGGCTGGGCTGACGTTCCAGGGGTCGAGTGAAAATCCAGAAATTAAATTTCCCCAGTAAAGTAAATATTTCGTGTGTTCTTATACTAAGCGTTGGCCCATTGATGACTCAGAGGTGGCCCTGGAAACAATGTTTCGCCAATATGTCGTCTCTCATCACAGTCATCCAAGGGCAAAGTAGAATTTCCTTAATGATCCTCGGATATTGGATTTTCCCCAAATCGTCCCCTTCTCCCAAGTGAGGCTAGGGTGGTAAGTAGCCTTCACAGCTATTAGGATGCCGAGTGTGCGTCGGCAAGCTAGGAAGACAGGAGAAGACGGGTGTTTGGAAAATCTAAGAAAAGTAAACTATCGTATCTCGTGAACGGGTTCGAATAGCCTAGTCGGCTAGTAGGATGCTGGTTATGCGTCAGCACCTAGGACGAATGTGATAGGTTATAAGGAAGTGCAAGCTTACCTTAACCGAATTTACAACACCCCGCCCGGTCGGTAGTCAAAATCGAAGAAGACCAGATTTACCGTATCTTGTGAATGGGTTCGAATAGCCTAGTCGGCTAATAGGATGCTGATTATACGTCAGCAACCTAGGATAGGTGAGGTAGGGTATAAGGATAACTAAAATAACCTTCTGGCCACTGTAGTTGTTGACGGTTTTCAATAAATAATTTCCTAATCTCAAAACTGGCTTAACCAACTATTAAAATTCACACTTGCAGTTCAGATTTATTATTTGTAGACTGCCTCTAAATCACAATTATGTTGCTATCAAATCAAATCAAATCAAATATCCTTTATTGCCATAAAAACATATTTACATGCATAGGCTTGCGTCAGAACAAATATAAAAATACCCCCGTCGCAGCAGACCTGCGTACTCAGCGAATTTCCAATGGAATTTTTGTATATTTTCTATCTCCCCATAAAACCCATGGTAATGAGAGTATGTAATTTGGCCACCATATGATTTTTTTTGTAAATATAATTTAAACCCCACCTAGTGAGTGTACATACCAAATTTTATCAAGTTATTGTGTTATTTTAATTTTCCCTAAACCCCATAGAGGTGAGTACGTAGGTTTGCCGCCATATGGGTTTTGTAAGCAAATATAAGTTAAACACTTGATAATGAATGTACATACCAAATTTTATCAAGATATGTCAATAAATAAGCAAGATAGAAGGTTTTGTTGATTTCCCATAAGCATAACATGGAAAACATAGTTTTTGGATTTTCTCCATAACCGTCTAGCTAAGTGAAAACCTCAAAATACAATATTGTTTGTTTTTAAAGCTCTTTTACATGGTTTAAGTTAAACTTGTTGAATTTTATAAATTAAAGTGAAAAAAGCCAAAAACCCATTTTTACCCTTTTGAAACCCCATAAAACACCGTTCCCATGGTCCGATCATTCTGGTTCGCGAACTCAATCAAGTAGATGCTGGCTTACACCCCTGTACCAAATTTCATCAAAATCGGAGGTTCCGTTCAAAAGTTATCGTGTTCACGGACACACACACACACACACACACACACACACACACACACACACACACATATATATCAATTAATTTAAACGAACGGTGTTTTTGGCTTCTAGAGACCTCAAAACGAAAAAGTATCATGGTCCCGGGCTTAGGTCTTACCGTGACTACTACCGTAATAGCGTATCCCCTATAGGGAAATTCGCTAAAATTACAAAATTTGTGAGAGACTTAAATTTAAACTAAATTAGTCTATTCTCAATAAAATCTTTAACAGAATAAAAAGACTTGTCAATAAGGAAGGCCTTGAGCTTTCTTTTAAAACAATTAAAATCATTTTCACACTGTATAATCTCAGGCAGGGCATTAAACAATGTAATTTCGGTATAAAAGGTATGGCGTTTAAAAAAGGAAGTATGATGGAGAGGAATATTTAGTTTGGTGGTATTTCTAAGGTTGTATTTGGACTGTGGAACAAGAGGCTGGAAAATGCTATGGTTCTGTTGAAAAAATATTATGGTTTGAAAGATGAAAATACTGGGAAATGTAAGAAAGTTAAGATTTCGGAAAGGAGGCCTACATGACTCCCTTTGACGAACGCCAGCAATGATTCTAACAGCCTTTTTTTGAAGGACGAAAACTTGTTTTGTTTTTGAAGTTTTAGAGCCCCAGATTGAAACAGCGTAAGAAAGATAAGGGAAAACCAAGGCGTAGTATGCAGATACAAGCAGAGATGAGTCCGTGAAGGTTGCAAGCCTACGGAAAACAAAAATCCCAGAACAAATCTTCCTTGCAACATTTTGAATATGGGTGGAAAAATTTAAATTTCGGTCAACAAAAAGACCCAGAAATTTTACTTCTTGTTCGGAACGGACTTCAACATCATCAATGAAAATGCTGAGGTCATCACAGATCCTTGTTGCGATTGAGAAGTTTAGCAACGTAGTTTTTTCTGCATTGACAAAAAGACCATTTTCTTGGAACCACTGGACTATTGAGTTTGACTCCAAAAAAGTTCTTATTTCCATGTCTTCTCGACAGAGATCATCGATAACAATTGAGGTGTCATCAGCAAATAAACACAAATGAGCATTACCAAGACAACTCTTCAAATCATGAACAAACAAAATTAACAACAACGGTCCAAGAATGGAACCCTGTGGCACCCCAGCACTGACATTCTGCACATCGGAAGAGCATCGTTTGAGCGTATTTCCATCGTTGAACGGTATTTCAACAACCCGCCTACGTTTTGATAAGTAAGAAGAAAACCATTGTAACGCTACACCTCGAACACCAATATTTTCGAGTTTTTCGAGCAATAGACAATGCGAAACCGTGTCGAATGCTTTGCGAAAATCAAAGAAAACACCAGATTCTGATCCTCCCTTATCTAAAGCATTCACAACCCTATCTAAGAGCATGAAAATCGCATTGACAATAGAACCTCCCCTCACAAACCCAAACTGGTTTTCAAACAAAATGCTATGGTCTATAAAAGACCAAAGTCTGATTAAAACAGCCTTCTCAAATATTTTGGAGAAAGTAGATGCAATTGAAATTGGTCTGAAGTTATCCAGAATGTCAGCTCTCCCCTTTTTGTGCAGGGGCTTTACTATGGACAGCTTTAAGTAATTTAGGAAAACTCCACTCTCGAAAGAATGATTGATTAGATGAACAAGTGGCTTGACAAAAAGCTGACTGCAGGTCTTAAGTAGTTTAGATGACATATTGTCACTGCCTGAAGATGTCTTAGGTTTTAAAGACCTGATTAAGTCAGTTACCTCTTCCTCAGAAACAGGTGCAAGGTAAAAAGAAGATCACAGCCTTTAACAAAAATGTATTCTTTGGTAATACCAATTTAATCAAATATTGTACTATGACAAATTTAAATTACTATTGGTGAAACAACAAATTATTTCATCTATGAATTAAATAAATGTAACGATAGCTCGGGGTACACAACGCGTGTTCCACTTTATCAATAACTAGTTCTAATACAAGTAAATGTTAGTTCGAGACTTACTTTGGATTAGAAGTTTTCGTATCGGGTTCACCACACAGACTGACTGCCGGTCGGCGGCCGCTCTGGTTTTGTTAACAGGATCAGGCCGGTCATGCGCAGAAACGTGTTTTGGCAATCCGCCTGCGACACGGCGGTGGCAGCACCGGAGTGGCTGACTGCCTTTGCCCTGCTTGGAGGTTATGTTTAACCTCTGAACTAATCGAAATGCCACTCGGTGGGGTCTTGATGACCAAATAAAATAATGATTTTTGGATGATGGTCAAAATAAAATAATATCCGTGGCAAAATAGTAACAAAAAAGTAAGGTAAAAAAATGAACCCTTACACCCTCCACTCACTTCGAGTGAAAAAAAGAAAATAGAAAAAGAAATCTGTGTCCTTCTCGACAATCCTTAATTTTCTTGAATGATCTCTGCAGATCTTGAATCCTTATCCTACTTGGCCTCTACTGCAGGCCATGCCTGAGATCCTCTCAGGAAAACAAAAACCTCTTAATGAGAAACTCTCATTTTTTAGAAAAAAAACCAAACGAGGGTTGCCCCACATAGTTTTCAGCGTTTGGATGGGACAAGGCCCAGGCGACGAATGTTTATCCTCTTGAACTTGTTCGTTCCGGGGATTTGAACCTTCATGGTTATCCTCTTCCCCCGCGTTCGCTTTACGGAGTCGGGCTGGTTCGCAGGTTGTGGGGGCGGCGGTGGTGGCATCGACAAAGCTGACGGCCCTGCTTCCTCTGGGTCCGGCAGTACCTCTACACTGGATGTGACGCTCCAACCTGGAGACAGTGACAATGCGGAAGATCGTGGTGGTTCGTCTGCTCCGGACTGCATCTCTAGTTGCTCTGCAATGTCGTCCTCCATGCCGGTCATCTGTAGTAGAGTCGGGCGGGCTGGATCAGGAATGGAGTTCTCTTCCGCTGCTGGTGCCTCAGTGGATGGAACCGAGGACTCCACACGTCTTGGCAGACGTCCCACTCCATCTCATCAGCCTCAGGATCGCTGTCGTTCCTAATTCCTACCGCTGGGGGATGGGGGGCTAGCCGCTCCTATTCCAGCGCCAAAGCTTCGAACGACCATTCCACGTCGTCCCCCGGAATGACGATTGCGTCGGCTTCTGGTGCGCGGTCAGCAAGGATGGAGGAGGCTCGGAACTCCCTTGCCATCTTCTTCCGGGTCTCCCTGGTATCAACTTCAAATCCAACTAGCGAACCCCCAAGTGCTTTTTCCGCCGCGATTGCGCACAGGAAGACACCACAATTAGTGGCGTTTGTCTGTGAAGGGCAGGGATGCCCTTCCCATCGGAACCACTGGTCCCTTGGTTCGTCAGGAGCGATTCTTTGCTTCTCTGCCTGAAGGTACTCCTCGAACACCTCGAGCTCCAAGTTTTAACGACGTCCAGGGATGGAGTCAAAGGCACTTAAGGTGAACGTGGGACGGTCTGCCACCAAAAGCCACCAGTGGCCTTCTCGCCCCACTCTGGGCTCGTGGACGGGTACGATATGATGAGGTCCTTCTCCAATATGTTGATCCCCTTGTGATGTCTCCGGGCCCTTTCGTATCCTTCCTCTTTGTGGGCTAGTGAACTCCTAAGGAACGAGAAAAAGTAGGTGCTCATGGCGATGACGGACGGCAAAGTGGGACGGGTTGCGCTTCGGCGAACCACAAGCCGCAGGTATGCGCTGACCACATCCCCAGTTATCAACTGCCCAGGGAAGAGGCATTCCAACTCTTGAGAGGAGAGGCACTCGACTGGTCGAAGGAGGCGTTGTTTTTGGGCACTCATCTTCGAGGTTTGGGTTCGACACACCAAAACGGATCGATCAAAAGGGAAAAATTGTACAATTTAAAATAATGCCAAGAAAACTACAGAAAAGCAAGCAAGCAAAAGAAAAATCTACAAGCGGGGAAAACGGGACAATGGCGCAAGCAAGCAGGAAACAAGCACAAACTAACCGGGCAAGCACAACTAAATACAAGCAAACTACAAGCAAGGCAAGGCAAAGCAAGGGGCGTGCAACCTGCAAGCAAACAAAATTGTCACTACCAGTCAACTACCTGCAGATTACCTAACTCTACTACTGAACTACAGAACCCAACCTTATAAGAGAGGGTACTTACATGCCGATGTGCTTGAAGCCAGCTGCGTATACGGCAGGCGGTAAAAGCAACCTGCTTGTGCGGCAGGCGGGTGGCCGTTGATCGCAGATACCCACCTCTTAAGGTCCTTTACGTGGGCTCGATTGGTTGGACTCCCTTTTGGAATTCTGAAGTTCATAAATATTCGCACCGACTTTACCCCGTATCACGTAAGGACCATCGTACCGCGCCGCTAGTTTTGCTGCAAACGCATCTTCCGCTGAAGAAAGGTGATGTTGCCGCGACCAAACTTGGTCACCCACCTTATAATTCTAATCTCGCCTTCGGAGATTATAATATTTCGCTTGCTCCCTGCTCGCCTTCTCCATGTTCACCCTACATCGGTCGGCAATTTGGCGGAATCTATCGAGTCGTTCTTGATTCATCTTCGCATAGGCCGACTCATCACGGTTTTCGTCAGCGGGAACTTCCACTGGGCCGTGCAGAGCGTTTGGCGTGCGAAATTCACGCCAAAAGTTCAACATCGCTGGGGTGAAAACAGTGGAGCAATGCTTTGCTGTATTTATCGCGTACCGGAACTCGCTAAGGTAATTGTCCCATGTGCGATGATCTCCTTTGACATATTGGGCGATCATTGTCTTGAGAACCCTATTAGATCACAGCCTTGATCTGATTATCACAGCCTTTAACAAAAATATATTCTTTGGTAATACCAATTTAATCAAACTAGAGATCGCCTCCTGATCGAAATTCGATCAAAATTTCAGTTGATCTGGACCCAAGAAGTTTAAAAACATTTTATAACTGAAACATCTGTTCTTCCCGTTTTTCTAGCAGTTGTTTTTATAACAGCTGTCTAATGATTCAATCAATTATCCCTCATCCATAAGATTAATATTGGAACTTTGAAAGCCTGTGGGGCGTAGCCCTGGAGTCCGATTTGAATTAGAATATGATTCTGCTTATATAGAGGACTATACCTTTCTAACAGTATGCGCGGAATTCTCCTACGATGCACACGAGCTGAGAAAAAAAGGAGGAAACGAAACATGCTTGCCTATTAATATATAGATATTGTACTATGACAAATCAAAATTACTATTGGTGAAACAACAAATTATTTCATCTATGAATGAAATAAATGTAACGATAGCTCGGGGTACACAACGCGTGTTCCACTTTATCAATAACTAGTTCTAATACAAGTAAATGTTAGTTCGAGACTTACTTTGGATTAGAAGTTTTCGTATCGGGTTCACCACACAGACTGACTGCCGGTCGGCGGCCGCTCTGGTTTTGTTAACAGGATCAGGCCGGTCATGCGCAGAAACGTGTTTTGGCAGTCCGTCTGCGACACGGCGGCGGCCGCACCGGAGCGGCTGACTGCCTTTGCCCTGCTTGGAGGCTATGTTCAACCTCTGAACTAATCGAAATGCCACTCGGTGGGGTCTTGATGACCAATAAAATAATGATTCTTGGATAATGGTCAAAATAAAATAATATCCGTGGCAAAATAGTAACAAAAAAGTAAGGTGAAATAAATGAACATTTACACATTCAAGACTAACATTAAAAGATATATTAAAAAGAACATGAGTGACAGTCAGCTTTCACTTGTATCTGTTTCGTTACTCTTTGTTTACAGTACTAATAGCAGCTGTAACATAAAGCCATTCTGTCAGCAGTGTACGTGTTTGTTTACATTTCGTTTGGGTAGGCTATTAACCTAAGAAGTCCAAAACCTAAACCTAAGTGTAAGAATTTTGTGTAGGCTTGAATCCTGTTTTGTTTTAGCGAATTTCCCTATAGGGAATACGCCATTACGGTAGTAGCCATGGTAAGACCTAAGCCCGGAACCATGTTACTTTTTCATTTTGAGGTGTCCAGAAGCCAAAAACACCGTTCGTTCTTTTTCTTTTCTTTTATATATATATATATATATAGATTATCTATGTGACACATTATGTAGCAGTTTAACGATATGTTATGGCCGAGTGATGATTCAATTTATATAGACTTGAAATAAGTTTAATTCAAAGCAAGCTTAGACAAAAAATCTACTGGAGTGCCACCATGTTGGATTTTATTTCCCAAAGGAACCGATGTTAAAAACAGAAAAAAGAATACATAAAGCTTTCGTCATTAGTTATGTAAATCAATGTATAATCACCATGCTCACCATGCTACAGCAAAATTGAGAAATTAAAAACTAATGAATAATTTTACAATTCTCCTATCCACAAAATTGTACAATCCACTAAGCACGTAAATGCATCAAAGATTTTCAATAATTTTTAACCTAATAAAACTAGACTGAAATCACGAAAATATCAAAGAGCTAGATTAGCATAAAAATTTATTTTTCGCAATATTCAAAAGACTGAATTACAGCGTAGTTTACCTGAGTTTTCCGGCTCAAGGCAAAAATACAATAACACAATGTTAGTAAAACTACTAATGTATTGGATTCTCGCTATCAATCCATTTAATTTATTACATTGTTGCTATAAAAATATTAGTAAATGAAAATTATATATGAGTTGAGAGATTATATTTGATGGCCTTTATAGTTTTTTTAGGTAAGAAATATACAGGATTTTTGTTTAAAAAAAATATGGATTTTTACATGGTTCGTTATATAAAACTGTTTTTAAAATATAATTACTGACAAACGTAGTTTTATGTAAAAATAAAAACTCAAAAATAATATTTTAAATAATAAGCTGAATATTTATTATTGCTACTTTATTCCCGTATTGTAGCACGAGTGATTATCTGGTATTAATGAAATCAAACTGGTGTTACTGATTAAATTATGTCACCATCTTCATTTCATTCGTGCATTCGCCGGTTGTGATTCAACGTTGTTTTCTTTGGTGGTGTAGAAGATGTTGGAAGTAAACCCCCTTTCTGAGAACTGGTCGAAAGAGATAATGCTTTTTAATATGTGCAAATATGTGATCCTAAATCTATATATCAGTCTGTTTAGAAAATAGAGAAACATTGAATTGGAGCAACAATAGACCGGTTTAGAGGCAAAACAGTGATAATGACACCTAATATTTGTGCTGACAAATATTATCTAGTAAGAAGATCGTATCGTCTATTTCGTTTGTCACTCAAGGACGACAAACGAACTGGACTTCTCATATTCTGCATTGAAAACTTTTACTACAAGGATATGTTCTTGTGGGTGGTTATTCCACGAGCAGAGGCTGCCTTTGTCAACAAAACTTGAGGAAATACAATAACAAGGATATTTACTTGTGATATTTACTCCATCAGATTAAACTAAAAATTGGGAAACATAACCACTACCTTCCAAGGATCTACAGAATATAGCTGCAGACGATCTAGATCCAAATCCTACATTAAAATCTCCCACTATCATAATGGGAGGAATTCATTTTGATGGACTGATACTCACCAGACAAGAAGTGAAACCGGAAAAGAAAATAATCTGGAAAACTTATAGCAAGCCTCAATCTAACACGTCATGAATTCCCACAATCTAGAATCACTAACGACAAAATATCAAACCTAAACGCAGTTAAAATCCAAAACTGGATTATCGAATCATAGAGTCAACTGTTCCCTCTTGCCCTTAAAACTAAAAATAAAAACCTCCAAACTCAACCTGTAGACTGTTCACACAAACTAACTTTGAGGATTCTTCAAGCAGAAATTCAAACCCAAGTACATGACACTGAAGACACACCTCGTCTATGATGTGTTCAACTCAAGGAGTCAAACATAATCAAATATATCATTTAACTTGCCTACGGCTAATGGGTTGCCCCGAATTTAAAAATAAATAAAAATCTTCAAGTGTAAACTTGATAACAGACATGTACATCGAATCAAAGTTATTGATTTTGCTCCTTCACATCTGGCAGAGTCTGCGGGGCCCCTTTTAGCTACCCGTCAACACTTCAAAATAGCAAAGAAGTTTTTGTCCAATCTGAGTCTTCATAAAAGAACTCAAATAAATGCTTCCTCTACAAATCCAGCAGAGACTCTCAAGCTCTAGTCTTCTAGCCAATCTTCAACGGGTCAATATAACGCCGATGTTTACCTCTGGATGCCTTCACAGTCAACTGAAATTAATTACAGAATATTCACTCAAAGTAAGTCTGTTATAATCAGAGGCCGTAGGGAATTGCAACCAACGTTCATTCACACTAATCAGTCATCAACAAGATGCAGTATCTTCAGTACGAATACTAACTTCATATTATATTGACTGTATTATTTCAACGACACTAATACGTTGAATACTTTACCGGCTGTAATACAGATGGCTCGGTGTTATCTGTGCTCATGCGGCTTTTGAGAGAAAAGAGGATGGACAAGGGACGGGATGGGGTTACTCTTCTAAAAACATCGGTCTGTTGTAACTAGGTCGTCATCAAGATCCAAAAATGTTGCATTTGATCTAAGACGAATCGCGAATAGTCAATTTTAGAATACACTCTTAAAAAGCCATGAGCACAGATACACCGAGCCATCTGTAAGTTGACACGACATTTTTACCACCCACTTTTTTAAAAACCCACGATTGACGGGAAAAGAGTTTTCGAAAATTTTACTGGTTTCCAAACAAACAAATAGAGAATATGTTCCACAAGATTGACTTTCCTTGGCTTGAAAGTACGCATTCGATTCATTGATTTCTGTGTAGCCTTCTCGGCTCAGCAGATAGACCTAACTCACACAAATCCGCGTTATTAACCAAGAGCGGCTGAAAAAAATATATTCACTGAGAAAACTCTATAATAAGCCGCCACTTCATAAAAATATGGGCTAACAATCAAAATGTTATTTGAAATGGGTCAAATGAATATAATGCTCAAAAACAGAACTGATTGAATCTCTGTTGGATGATGACTTGTAAGAAAAACTTTAACTTGGAAAGAACTTTTTAGAAGGATATCCTACTCTTTGCTGGTCTATCCTTTGCGTAAAGAGGGCTTCTGTTTAGAGAAACCAGTAAAAAAGGAGAGACAAAAGAATTTTTTATGAATATTTGGATTAATTTATGGATTATTTGGATTTAATAGTTGTACATTTTTATGAAATGTTCAAAGCCATCAAAGAGAAAAGACAATTTTTTGTTTAACAAACAACGCTAAAAAGTTTACATCCTCTGTGGATCCTCGAACCCCATTGCATTTCTTGTTAATCGTTCCCTCCTTTAGTTTTATTTAACCGACCTTAGTCTTATTTTTACAAAAAAGGACACATAACTGGCTGGGTAGCTGAGTGGTTATAGTGCTCGCCTTTGAATCCAAAAGTTGCCGGTTCGATCCTGAGGAAAGTTAGTAGCTTTTTAAAAGATCGATTCCGGACCCAGTTGACATTTGTCATTGGGCTATTAATTAATGATGCTTTCTAACAACTGGTCGATGTTAGATAGTAACAAGACTGGGGTTTGGAGCGAAACCATGAGGGGTAACAGATATTAGTATATAAGATATCTTAAAAGAGTAATGATAGAAAAAACTAAGAGCTTGGAATAAAAAAAAAAGATTACGTAGACAGTTCAATTAATTCTTGTGAAGTGTTAGTGTAGGATTTGCATGCGGTTTTTTTAGGAGGGGTTTGGGGGTAATAGTTTTAGAGCGGGATTCATGTGTTCCATGTGTCTGTTTAAGTGTTGTATCGGGGGTTATCTATACACATGGCTGGAGCCTTGTTTAGAGCAAGTCACACAAAGGCTGTTCTATCGTAGTTAAACGGGTGCTGTGGTAATCAATAATGACTGATGGGGGCTACAAAAATACAGGCTAGATGAAACATTTCGTGCTTTATTAAATATACACATACACCGGTACACTTGTAATAAATATTAAAGCAAAAGTAAAATCTTAAATCTGAACACTACGAACCTAACGGCTAATAATTTTCCTTAGTTGTATAAAGTCTTTAAGCCCCCTAAAATTAAAACTGATGTCCTACTCAAGTACCCTACTGGCTCAATCAATAATTGTGAAAAATTCTTATTTTCCTAAAAAAAAATAAGTTAATTCATGGCAATAATAAAAATTAAGATATTTCCATATCAAAATACAGCGAATAATTGGAAGAACTTAAGTTATTAGTGTAGAAAGTACCATAGTTAATTATTTGATTCTTCCATTAGAATGTAAAAATTCTTTAACTAACGTAACTTAAACATATTTATGTAACGATAAACGTATTTCTTGAACAAACGTCGCTTGTTTTACATTGTTTCGTGAACGTTTCGTTAAAATTTCTCCTATGGTATCTTGATAAATGAAGACAACGCAGCTCTCAGGTAAACGCCCTGAGGTGGTACCCGACCTCTTAACGCACGCTCTCCAGAAAAGTGTCAATTTAAAGAGCAAACACCTTTGCTCCCTTTTATTACAACGTACTCCTCTTTACACGATTGCATTTTACTGTAGCAATCGTAACTACTTTTTTTAAGGAAAAATAATAAAATATTATATTATTTATTAGCGTGGAAAAATACTACAAGATATAGGGTAACTTTGAGAATTTACAGAGCAACAGATACTAAAAACACTTAAGAATATTGAACCTAAAATTTTATAAAGACGTTGGTCAATTGCAAGAAAAGGCAACGCTTCATAGCTACATACTGGGGGAAATATTTTGCTTACATTAACGGTACATAATCGCACTATTGTTTATTTTATAACATAAAAAAGTAAGTTCACCTCCTGTTCAAGTTCAATAAACCTCTATTCAATAGAGTGTACAACAGGTCCAACGTTTCATTAGGTATGGTAAACAACGCCCTCCTCGGGGACGGTGTGGTCCCACGGATTGACATCAGTTGGATATTTGACTGAACATCGGCTCGAGGGAACGATGTCAATATTTATAAACTAAGCGTCAGATACCCCGACATCCTGCTATGCCATAGGGAAACTGTCAATACTCGCTGCTTTATGAATCTAATTGCTATAGTAATTAAAAACTTGTTAAAATGTTTTTAAAATCCGACATTAATTTATTTAAGCTATCAATACAGCTTGTTGCACTCTTTTTGTGTTGTTAAGCAAGTGTGATGGCAAGCTAGAGCTGTGGAAAAATAAAAACTAACAAACAAGGCTGCAAAGTGTAATGCTACCAAAACTAAACCTGTCCAGATAGCCTAGATACTGATGTACCTATTTTGTAACTAAAACTGTTACAATAATTGCCGAGAAAAACACACTCGCCTACAGCTCGATGGAGGCTCCGCTCCCATGCCCCCTTAGGGGTTGCCCCGAATTCATTAAAAGCCCAAATTTATTGTTGTCACTTAGACATAGATATAACTAGCGAAGTTATAACTTTGAATGCCACAGCTAAAAGTAAATTATATAAAAAAAAGTTTCATAAATGCTGTTATACAAAAGTTTCCAAATTTCCGAACGATTTATTTCCTTTTCTAAAACAGAGGCTTCTCAACTAATTGTATTTTTGTTCAATTTTAAATATATATTCATTAGATTTTCATCTAGCAAATCAATTTGCTTTTGTCAGACATCTAATTTTGCAAGAGCCCCATGGGTTCATTAACATTTTTTCCTGGTCAGCATAGTTTTCACCATCCAATCTCTCTGTTTGCTGTCAAAATTTTACAAATAAAAATCACTAACTTTTTGTGGAGAAAATAAATTAAAATAAGTTCCTGCCATTGCAAGAAAAATCTCAGTTTTTTACACAAACAAAAAATCGTATTTATATTTGTTACAAACAAAATCTTTGTTATTAATTTAGGTATATTAATTAATAAAATTAATATCCCTAATTATCTTCAAAAGCTTTAACAAGTTTACATTTACACATATTGACTCATCTATGCTTATACTCACATACATTGCACCAACAAGGGTACTTTGGCTAGCCTCGGCGGTCCTGCGACTGCGAGCCTAACATTTAACACACACTTTACATGTTATTTGCTGAGTCCTAGATTGCTGCGACCGAACACTTATACGTAGGAACTCTATCGGGCGTGGTAGTTCTAGTATCCCAGTTAACTGAGGTATTTTGGGGCAGAGTTGCAATGACAAATGGTGTACACAAAATTCTAATAATATACATTCTAATAAAATAATAATAATCTAATAATATACATGCTAAAACATTCATTTTCTATTTTTCGTACAAATAAACTTGCATACACTGTATTTTGTTCTGATCCTCTTACAGTAGCCTCATTTGTGGCAATTTGACCAGTCGTAGAAAACTTCAAATGAGTATTAAAAAACCTATTTCACGTTCATAAGTACCTACGAAATTATAAACAATATATTATTCTCTAAAACTTTTACTACTCATTTTTTGAGAAATTATTGAATAATAATAATGCTGAACGCTCAAAAGATCCTGCTTATTTTAAACGTCACACTAAACAGACTATTGGATATTTTGTGTGATTACAATGCAGGAAAACTTCCGAATGGAAAATATTTATATTTTTGGAGTGCATGGTTAATAAAGAATCTAAATATATAAGAAGTGTTTAATGAAAAAACATTCTGTGAACTTATTGCGATGTCAATAGCGGCGCGCGTGACTACAGAAATGCACTTATTGGCCAAATCCGATCTGGTCCAGGAGAAGCGGGGGCGATTTTCGCCATTGTGAGCGCAGCCAACTGTCTCCTCAGGCTGTGTTCTGACTTGCTGTACTTGTAGCGGATTTACACCCTCCCCCGGCCAGGAGAAGCGACCGCGGTACTAGAACATACAGCCAGCGCCGACATACCGCTGGCGCTGGTGACCCCAACACTTCACACACCCTACACAATTAACGATAGCCTCTTACAAGCAAACTTTTTATTGTATATTACAAAATGTAACGTGTATCTTTGGTAACGTTTCTACAAATAATGAACAAAAAACTTAGTTTTAATAGTTTTCTAAGCTTCACAATTATAAAAGAAAGTCGTTTTATTCTCACTATTAATAACTCAATAACGGCTAAACCGATTTGGCTGAAGATCGGTGGGAAGGTAGCTTAGAACCAGGAAGAACGTGTAGGAAACTTTTCATCCAGATTCCTCCAAAGGACTCCGCCCCACACGTTTTTAAACTTGCCATGTTATTCGTATGGAAGACACAATTTTGTATTTCAACATATGATTACATTTAGGAATATCAATTCTATAAATAGCTGTACTCATTTAAAGTATTGAGGGAAGATTGGTAATAAAAACTAGAGGACGTATAGACTTACGGCGAGATAGCATAGCGAACGAGCTTAATCTGACGGTGAATGAGAGTAGCGAACGAGCTCACCTGAAGGGCGGAAAATTCCTCAGGTTGGCATTGTAATGCATGTCGAATAAGCTAGTTACTTATAAATTAACGTTGATGATTGTTAGCCAGGAATAGGAATTCCAATCGCTTTTTGTACATATTTGACTCATGGTAAGTTATCAGCTTCAGGACGGATTTTCGTTTCATAGCCCTCGGCTATGTCATTATCTAAGTCTGTTGTAGATTTCTACTGTGAGCCTACTGGACATTTATAGTTAAATAGTTAGCAGAAATGTGTTCCTAGACAAGAAATCTTTCCTGGATACCAAAAATGTTCAAATTATTAATTTACTATTAATAAAAATAATTATCATTAATTTTACATTGAAGCATTATTAACATCATTAACATATCATTAATTAACATTGAAGCACTATCATTAATTCAATTAAATAATTTAACTCAAGCTGAAAACAAATTTTATTTTGAATTATATTTTATAACGTTTAGTTAATATATAGGATGGTAATGCTTTGTAACAGTGCATGCATGACCGCAGGTGGGGAAAAGGAAGGTAATAACATATAATGAGGGAATGGCTGCGTAAGCAACACATGTCTGGTGTGTTGATAGCCTGCTCTCACACATATACAAGCACGCGCGCACTCACACATTGACCGTCGTGCTGCATCTAACTTGTGCAGCTTAAACTGAAGAATAAAACAAACGTCTCTTTATGAATACATCATACGTCATATACTATGACGTCTATTAATGGAAATCAACATTGATTGATTATTTGACTTATGTTTGTTTAAATCAAATCAATAAATTACTTATACAACTTTTTAATTGTATTTTGTCTTAAAGCTAATTTAAAATCTAACAGATATAATTTGAAACATATAAAGGATATTTAGATGATAAGTTATTTATTACTGATGCATTAATTTATTTTGTTAAATTAATTTATTGCATATGAACTATAGTACACACTCCGATTAACTCCGAAAATTAATGTCCATTCAAAGAGTGGATTTTAATTAGACCATTCAGAGGGTCAACTCCCGTGCTCCTGTGATAAATTGATTTTCAGGCTCAAACACGCTGTCCACTCTATCCTCTAAATGGTCAACCAACCGACTACCCACGTTCCCTAGCAAGGGGTTCCTTGTCCATAGCGTTGACCCCCCTCTGTCTAGAACATAAATGGATCATGAAGGGAAATTGTCATATTGAACAGTCAAAAGTCTTACCACATGTTATGACAACTTCGTTTGCTGTACCTAATGTCAAATTCGCGACTAGAATAAAGCAGTTCTTGTCCTGTTGTGACCTGGGGCCCATTTCATAATAATCTACTAGTTACAAGTTACAAGTTGTAACTTGTAAATTCCATTAGATTCGCATTTGGCGAACAGCTGATTTACTAATAATATTAGATTGTAGTTTATTATGAAACGGGCCCCAGGTCATAGTTCTTACGTTTTCATTGATGGGGTTGAGCGAAGTCTGAAAATCTCTGTTGCTTTCTGAGACTGCAGCTTATGACACTGTCTGGAGAAAAGGCCTTTTTATTAAGTTTACAACCTGATTCCTTGCCCTTTCTTGTCTCCTCAACTCGATGCTCTCCAACAGGATGAAATAAGTATATTTGAGGCTGTGGAAAAGTATTTTAGTACCGGATGGCAACTGAAGGATGTTCTGCCTAAGGGGTCAGTGCACACCCCACTGCTATTTAATGTATATCCTGCCGTTATTCCTATCACTCGCTCCTCAAAGTTTGTCTATGCACTTGCTTACCAAAAATTCTGGAATGTTAAGGAAGCACTAACAAATGACCTCATGACCCTCGGTCAATACTTAAAAAAATGGAGGCTAAATCCTAACCAAACCAAAACTGAGGTCTATTGCTTCCACTTAAACAATAGACTGGCCAACCAAAAACTTAAAATCTTATTCAAAGGTGTTGAGCTAAAGTACAAAGACCAATCGCTGTATCTGAGAATCACTTTAGATCGGCCTCTTACATTCAAAAGCCACTTACAAAAGACAGTAGCTATAGTGAGAACCAGGACTAACATCACCTTGCTGGCTTCTCATGGGGAGCTAACGCAGAAGTTCTGCAAACCACTGCCTTGTCCTTGGTTTACTCAACTGCTAAGTACTGTGCTCCCGTATGGTTTAACCTCTGTGGACAGCCTCCCAGTTTAAGGACACAAACTTTTCCATTAAGAGTCATCTTCACCTTTGGGCCAGTAGCCCATTGTGGCGCAGTCGGCAATGTTAACCATACGGCTTTTAATGCAAAACATGGTATTTTATTCCCCTGTTTTGGACGCCGTTCTTCAACCGATTTTCTTCAAACTTGGTAAATGTTTTGTTAAATATCTCTACAAATCAGATATTCAACAGGTTGAGGGGGTTATATTAGGCCCCTCATACCTGGAAATTGTGAAAAATTAAGACTCTCTGTGGCGTCGCAAAGTAACTTGATTTTCCTTAGTAATATTCGTTAAATTTTTAAAATTTCGAGGTATGAAGGGTATAATACAACTATTCAACTAAACACTTACCAAGTTTAAAGATAATCAGTTGAAAAACGTCGTCCGAAACAGGGGAATAAAATACCATGTTTTAAATTAAAATCCGTATGGTTAACATTGCCGACTGCGCAACAATGGGCTACTGGCCCAAAGGTGAAGATTAATTCAATTAAGACTCTCAATTCAATCTGGACTTCCTCCTAAGATTCTTTCCAAGGTCGGAACTACTTTTTGAATGGTAACCCGATCGTAGCAGTAGGTGGTATTAATCTTCCTCGGAAGTAGTAGACTTTACACAATCGTTCCCGCACTGGAGTAGGAAGATGTAATTATTAGAAATACACATGGGGAATGCAAGACCTGTCATTCGACTGCGCATTGGTAGTTTTCTTCCCTAAGATAACTTGCAGTTTTTCACCAAGTTAAGTGTAGTACTTTGTTTACATTCAATTTAAATTGCTTTAATTTGAATTGAAATAGTTTGATACTAATTATTTTTAATTCCTTCCGTTACATGTGAATGAAACTGAACCGATGGCATTTTTGCTCAGAGCTGATCTTCCCAAACTGGGCCGACGACGTATTTTATGTCACTGAGTACCATATGGATCCCCAAAAAATTGTATTACTTATTTCTACTCTACCAAATTTTTAGACGGTGAAAACATGAGTGCGTGAATTTAATTTAACTCAACTAGCCGTTCACCCTTCTATTCCCCTATATTTTGTTTAACCAATGTAAACGGGTTTTTTATTTGAATTAGTGCATAAAAGACTGATATTGGTTGAACGAATATAATTAAAGTTTCCAGGGTAACTCAGATAGACGCAGCCTTTGTTTGACGGGGCACTGAGCAAGACTCCAACCATGTGGAGAGATAACTGATGATAACAACAGGCAATTCACATCATTGATGATAGTACTTTAAACCAGATGTCGAATATTTACATAAATTTTAATAACTTTATCGCATGTAAAAGGTAGATTTATGGTTGTAGATTTTACCCATAACTTATTATGAGTGTAAGATGCCGCCCAAGCAAATGGCGCATTCACTTAAGTTGTAGGTCAAGTAGTATGCCAGGTATTTGTTCAAATGAGGGAATATTTATTATTTTTATTCCTAAAATATGTTGGCCAGAGAACATCACAGTGCTGTGCAGGCTTATATTTGTTCCTAATTATTACCAGTAAGTGTTTATCTATGTAACTAATTGAAATATGAAGACATGTTTTAATTAATGACAAAACAAGGGGCCCCAATTGAAAAAAATACTTTTACGAAAAATCATTAATAAAGATTAAGGAAGCAATATTTTATTTATAAAAGTTTCACAGCACTCAATGAAATTGTAATATAGTTTTTCAGCAGCAGAATGTAACTCATAAATTATTCTCATATTTAAGTGTAGTTATTATTATCAATTGCTAAATGTAACCTGTCTTGGGAAAATCATTCAGCCATGGTCAACGTTTATTCACTTGTCATAGTTTTACCAATAACATTTGTTATTGGACATTACAGTATCAGCAAATTCAACTGTGCTAGAACAGAAATGAACTATACGAATTTAAGTCCGAACAATGGAAACAATGAAAACTTATCAAAATAGTATGAGTATGAGAGCAATATGAGATTTATAGTAGGAAATGCAGAGCCATTACAAGACCGTGTATGCTGGCCCCTCGGGCCTCTCTCATAAACTACCGTTGTAACGGACTTTGTAAACTTCAAAGTATCTTTTATCAATATGTTGAGGCAGGAATGAGACTTAGACAATGAGAGTTTATCCAAACAGTGGGACAGACCAATATGAGGTTTACAGTAGCAATGCCAGAGACATTACACTACTGTATATTGGCCCCTCGGGCCTGTCTCAATACGCAACACAGCGGTTGTGGCGGACTGTTTAGACTTCGAAGTATCTTAAATCATTCCGTCTAATGTAAGTTGGTTTATCTACTCGAAAATTTTTTAGCTGAACATTGACAAAAGGAATCTTAATACTGATATATTTGTACAATTTGGAGTAAATTTGCCAATGAGAATTTGTATATTCATTTGCCACTTTTATCTCTTAAACTTATTGGTAACTCTTAAAACATTGTATATATGTTAACCATAGGAAGTTTACATTTTTAATTACAATCGTCCCTCTAATGTCGTTGTGGACGACTGCGTCAGAAGACGCGACGACATTACCCGTGACTGTCGCCCAGCTGCACAACAGACCGTCAAGTGTTGCCTACAAAGCGTTAATTACCACAATCAGTAGCAATATAATGGTACTTTTAATGGTAAACTGAAGGTAATGACGTCTTGGTGGTAATTTGGTGATCAAAACTTACACTGGGCATAACACGGCTGATTTTAAAATTTTAATCTTAATCAGACATTTCCTCTCGTCTAGATTTAGAATCGAATTAGATCTACAATTAATTCGAATATTATATTTTAAAATATAGCTAACAATCTATATTTTTAATAAATTTTTGCATAATTTTTAAGATAAAACAGGCTTTGTACTCAGAGACTTCGGTTTATAAGTTTTAATACTGTATCTGTCAATTATTTGTTTAGGTGATGTAATTGAAAAATCTTGATGAGGAGTTGGAATTGGAGAGCTCTATTATTTCTAAGCCCTACTAAGTTATTAAAAGTAGTTACGATTTATTTTCTTAGTTGCTTATCGTACATTACTACAGTAATGCCATAGATTTAAAAAAATATATATCTTGTCTTTGGGGGGAAAATACATAAATAAAAAATATTCTGAAAAATAGATTTTGCTCTTTAAATTATTACAATTCATCTCATATCATCTCCCTCACAACCCAAGTAAACTCACCACTAACTACGATTGAAATTACGACTAACTACGATATTGAAACTACGATAAAATTAACAAAATTCCAAACAGTACCATGTCGATCGCCTGACGTCGCCACATTGAGAATGGCCGGTTTGACATCCGCCCGTCTCAACACGAGTCACTCGCTAGTGCCGATGAGACAATCGTGGAGAGTGGACAAAAGTTTTGTGCGTCTCAAAGGCGATGTCATCGGGACTCAAGACGCTCGTGGAAAATGGGCCTCATCAATGATATCCAATTGAGAGCCTCTGGGATTTTCAGGTTTACAAAAAATACATGCAATACTTTTGTTAAATTGACATACAACTTTTCATGTCACCTGTATTTTTACTGCAATTAATAGCAATCTGTAATTGTAGTTCCACTCGCAGGGTGCCACAATTACACTATTTCCGCTACATTCTGGTCTATACTTGTTAAACCAATTCCAAAGTTTAAATATATGTTTAATATTTTTACTTTTTTCTAAATTGTATAATAAACTATTGGTTTAACATATTAATATATTAACCGCTAAGAGATAATCGTATGTTTCCACAAGGATGTTATTAGGAATTTCATATCCAGTGGACTTGATTCCTTAAAAGTACTCGTATCAAAATTATAAAAGACAGGCCCATATGCCGAATTTTGATCTTCAAAAGTAGGTAGCAGGATAAGTTGTGAATGCGTTAAAGTTTAACAAAACAAACTCATTAAGTTGAACTGTGTTCAATTTTATTAACTTTCAATTTCAACGTGTTTAATTTTATTAACTTTCAATTTCAACTGAAAAATAATTTACAACAGATTTTCTACATAGTATTAGTAATAATGTTCATAAGGTTGGCCTTACGATTTTGCTTAAACAATAATGATGGCTCTTAATGATGAATTACATTAATTAAAAAGACCATCGATTACATTTTTATTTGACCATCGAAGTCAACATATTAATGTAAAGCTACACACACACAGACACATATAGACATATATTTTGTACAAGCAAATAAAAACATAACTTACATTCCGTGTAGTGCAGAGGCCTAATATTAATATTGATAAAACAATCTACTAGGAAATTAATTGTCAGGTAGTAAAAATAATCATTCCAAAAAATTAAAGTTCTATTAAACCTGATGTTCTGAAACGGTAATATTCAATAACACATTCGCTTATATATTTTGGACGCCTTTATAGTTGAATACCTTATGTTCACTAAGTTTTTGTTCGACTCCCACACCGACGTGCCATGAAGTGCCACTCAGTGGAGGATCTCAAGAGATGTAATCCTGTATTCAAGTCAACCAGCCCTTCCATGTGAACTATTGTGTAGAGACAAAATCCTGATAGAGACTTACTCATCCATTGTGCTCTGAAGCATCGCGTTCATAGCACTCGTACGCATAGATATTAAATAAATTATATTTGTACAGCACAGAGTTTTATATAAATAACATAGAATTAAATAATTACCCTACAAGTAACTTTAAATGTTTTTGTAACACTACCTTAGACAAACGCAATGAAACAGCCCACACTGAAACGATTTCTCATTTTTCTTTGACTAAGTAAAGATCAATTAATTTGTTAAATAATTCTGTAAGATGACCTGTCACCAACCAGCCGGTGAAAGCACGCGTGTTGAGCTAAAATGTGAGGTTATGGAGTTAATTATGTGTCGCGTCCCATATGTCTACTTGTGTGTTTGTGTGAACTCTGTGTTTGTTTGTTTATTTATTTCAACCTTTGACAAGAACATCAAGTTCGCCTTCCTGTTATAACCCCAAGAAAAAAAATGTACTGATGATGAACCTGACAAATAGGGGTGAAACGTCCCCTAGGACCAAAAATCCGGTTTGCCGACAGTAAGTTTTCTACCTTAAAAAAAAAATTATTAGCTCTAAAGAGTTGATGTTAAAGCTGTCAGCTATGGCCCAAATGTGACTTCACGATTACCGGCAGGACGGCAGGGAAACTGGAAACATTCGTATGCACACACCTTCTTTTTGCAACATGGTGCCCAGGAAGCATTCAACTGTAACCCTTGTGAAAATGTAGAACAGGAATAGTTATTTTTATTCAGTTTTAAAATGCCCAAGGCAAATTGTATAAAATGTGAAATTTGCCAGATAATGCGCGTTTATTCAATTATGATTTTCTTATTAAGTAATTTGATTATAAAATACTACCTGATTATTATCAGGTAATCTACGTTTCAACATGGAATATGAATATTTAATCTACATATAAGCGAAATCCCACTCACTGACTGACTCATCACGAAATCTCAGGAACTACCAAACGGATTTACTTGAAACTTTGAACATAGGTTCGTCTTGCCTCTTAGGTGCTCACTAAGAAACGATTTTGCAAAATTCCTTCAGGGCTCAGCCCCACACGTCTTCAAAGTTACCATGTTGTTCTTATGGAAGCAAAAAATTTTTATTGCAACAGAATATTACATTAAGGAATATTAAATTTGTAAACAGTTCTTTTTATTCAAATTATTGAGAGAAGATTGGTAATAAAAAACTAGAGGATATTATAGAATGTGGTGAGTGAGCTTAGTGAACAAGCTAAACCTGACGGGGAGTGATTACTGACTGACTCATCACAAAATCTCAGGAACTACCAAACGTGAAACTTTAAACACAGGTTCGTCTTGCCTCTTAGTTGCTCACTTTTGCAAAATTCCCTCGGGGCTCAGCCCCACAGGCCTTCGAAATTTCAATATAACGTTATCCGCATGGCCAAATTTAAATACAAATTAGAAACCTGCGGGGTTGAAATTCGGGGTGAAAATCTCTTTTCTCAAAGGTGCTCAATAAAATATGCGCTATGAACATCCTCTCTAGGGCTCCACCCCACAGAAGCTCACAATTACTGTATAGCCTACCTGTTGAAATTTTACTTGGATTATATTCTTTGCTTATACATACTTATTAAAAAACGGTTATGAAAATATAGTTTTTGAAGTACTTTAGGGCTCTCCGCCCTCTGGACTTCAGGATTACTTAAGGCCTCCGGGGAAATTTTACATGGATGTTTCTTTTTGCTCATTGGTGCTCCATAAGAAACGGTTTTGCAAATTAAGTTTTTGAAGCACTTTAGGGCTCCACCCTCTGGACTTTAGAATTACTTTAAGGCCTCCTGGGTTGATATTTGACATGGATGTTTCTTTTTGTTCATGGGTGCTCCCTATGAAACAGTTTTGCAAATATAGTTTTCGAAGTTCTTTAGGGTTCCGCGCCACAAGATTTCAAAATTACTTTTGGGCCTCCGGGGTTTAAATTTGAATCGGACGTTCCTCTTTGATAATAGTTACTTTCTAAGAAAAGTTTTGCAAATATAGTTTTTCTAATTCCTTAGGGCTCCGCCCATAGGTTTAAAAATTACTCTAGGGCCCACGGGGTTCAAATTTTACATGGACGTTCCTCTTTGCTCAAATGCTCATAGGTGCTCACTGAGAAATAATATTGCAAATTTCTTTTAGGGCTCCGCCCCATGGAACCTCAAAATTACCATGGATCCTAGGAGGTATAAATTTAACGTGAATGCCCCATTTTACTAAAAGGTGCTTACTACGAAATGTTTTTTTTTATATATATATATACGAGTATAAGTTATATTTTATAAGTATATTTTATTATTATTTTATAAGTATATTTTAAATATAAGTTTTAAGTTCTTTAGGGCTTTACCCCACATGACTTCAAAATGACTGTAGACCCTACGGGGTTGAAATTTGACATGGTCGTTCCCATTTGCTCATAGGTTCTCAGGGCCTTTTCTATTTAAGAAACCTTTTCTCACTAAGAAGAGGTTTTTCGAAACTCCTTCAGAGCTCCACTCACACTACTTCAGTTTTTCAATGCCATTCTTAAGGAAGTAGATTTCGTCGCTCTTTAAAAAAATACATTCAATCACGGGCGAAGCCGTGACGGGCAACAGCTAGTTTTTTAATAAACGAAGAAATATTATACACGAATTTAACTGAGAATCCTTCTATTAATATCATTGTACATGTAGACTGTTCATATAGATCAATTCTTTTATTAATATAAAACCAATATTAGGGCTGAATATAATATATTATGCTATAAAAAAAAGAAAAAAAACAAGCAAAGGCAAAAATTACTTGCATTATGAGTGGGCAAGTTATCGCTTTACATTCCATATATACGGTATACAGGGGCACGTCTTCACCAAAGACCGAAACAAAGGTTTATACCAGGGACACGCAGACAATTACCCCCCGCAAAGATGGTAAGCGGCCTCTTGTAAATTCAATTTGAGACATTACATTTCCCCCGGGCTGCTCATATTATCCACCACTCTGTTATTTTCCTGCGGCTTACTTACAAAATAAAATGTGTCTTCTTTTTGGAGAGAATTCTTGATTTGTCTCTCCCTAATGGTAAAAGGTAGTTTGTTATCAGCTTACATGCTTTAATTTAACATATTCATAGCGCGACCTTATTTTAATTGTCTGAAATATCTATTGAAAGGGTTATGATAAGAAACAGTAAAAACTTTGCTTTGTTAATTTATAAATGACAGATTTTACCTCTTTAATATAAGTGGTTCTCTTAGTGTCATAAGCATAGCAATTTAAACTTTGTTAAATGTATACGTAGATTAAATTAAGTCCCAATTTAACAGGAGCGGCACACAGTTGTAAAACTCTAGCCTCACAATCCAGCGGGTCTCGGTTCGATCCTGAGCGACGCCATTCCACGCACAAACCTGTGCAGTTACGTCTAGCTAGCCCATATGACTTATTACCGTGACAGTACTGTGAATTTGAATTTATATATCTGTGAAAGAAATTTATATATCTTTAAATCACCGCACAGGCCTGTTGGTCCATGGTGGAAGGGCAGTGGAGGTTTACAAAAATAATTGTACACCAAGCTAGCTCAAGCTAGCTAGTACTCTAAAACATTTTGTTATGCCTATCTCATATTTAGACGTGTAAAGATTATTTCGACCATTAATTTTGTGGAATTTAGAGGTTGGAATGTAAATTTATAAACCAGATATCTAAAAAGAGAATTTTGGAAATTTCTGAATAAGAGAACACATTGAAGATCCGTAAACACCAACAATAAATTAAATAAATATGTCAAGTCTACAAGGTGTGATTTTATCCTAAATCAAATTACGAAGACTAAAATAATCTTAACTGTTTACCTACAAAGCATTAAAATTAAGTACAAATTGTTGTTTAATCAGGATTAATTATACTGTTTTACGAAATTGCATATACTAAATAACAATAGCAAGGTTTGATAATTAAGTACACATTAATATATTTAACTATTTTTGTAACACTTATGAAAAGCTTAAAATATGCTTATCCCATTCTATCTAATGACCGTAAATGTTGATCCGAACGCCATACACCACATGGTTGCAGTTGGAGGACCTTTTGATGATGAGGACGTCATGCCTGGCCACCTCGTGGTCGCGCATGCAGAGAAGGCGGCTCAGAACACACTGTCAATAAAATTAATGTAAATAAACAATTGGAAATTGTTTAAAGACATCCCATTCGTTTGAATCCCATGAATCTGGGGAAGAAAGAGGGGAACACGGAAGTTATCACTTTTACCACTTTCTACCTTTCTCCTCAGGAAGGTGGGAGAATACACTGTATATCTTTAAAAATAAATATACAGTGTTAGAAAAATCTGGAAACAATATAATATTTGAAGAAGTATTTAAGTGCAAAACTAAAACTTAACAAATTTATTTAGTATCTTAAAGTCTATTTCCCAAAACGATTATTGACATTAAACCTATTATGGAAGACTGTACAAAAGGAGTCAGGAGAAAGTCTTAAATGTAAGCAAAGGTATCATTTGTTCATCGAATTAAAAATCTCTACGAATAAATAACAATGCAGCATATCTGACCTTCAAAAGACTACCGAGTCAAAAATGGTAGGCGATCAATCTTATCATTAATATCATATTGCAGAAAACAAAATATTCAATAACAGATACAATCATCATTTTGAGGTCAGATTTATGGCGAATTGCTCAGAATGCAAAGCCATTGGAAATTATGTATTATATGGAGTAGGCCTTTCCCAAGCCTTTCTTTAGGGGACATCCCTCATTGAATTCATCAGGGATTTAAGTTTTATTAATTAATAATGTTAAAGATATTTGACCGTTTCCAGACCTTTTTCCACTTTGTGTAAGACTGTGATGCAAACCAGTATTAGTTTTCTGGACCCTGAATTAGTATTGCATTTTAGTTCGTTTTAGTGCTAAAACGGACAAAAGATATATTTTTCCAATTTAAAATTTCCATTTAGGTAAGAGCGACTTTTAGAGGTGCAAGCAATTTCGCTATTGCCAAATGGATCAACTGAGATCATTATTTTTCTAATTTTATTATGAAATGAAATATTTTATTATTTGTCAAACAATTATTTTACAAGAATTTGTGACAGCCATTATTTGGTTATTCAGGAGGAAAAACGACATCGTGAAATACACAGTCAAATACTTTAGAACCTGTTCTAAAGATACTTACTAGGCAGAAATAAACCGCAAATGTTGAAGCGACACTGAACACAATTAAACTTCCTATATACAAAGCAGTCAAAAGATTAGGTACATTCACTTTGATCCAGCGATGAAATTCGGTAAAATCTGCTTCCAGCTGCAAAATAAATGGGATTTTATTTATATTCTAATAACATTTAGTGGACAGTGGAAATTACAGCGAATGTGTCTTAAGTATTAGTATATGCCAAGAATATGATGAGGTTTTAGGTCATAGTTGATAAATGGTAAGTAAGAAATTGTTACAGATAAAATGGGAATGTTTAGAGATCGAATCTGAAATCAATGAAAAGTGAAATCATAATCTGATCGTTTACAGAATAATGTGTACAATACGAATAATGTGTTTATATTCACGAACACCTTTATTTATTGACTCATCTTCGACGTAAGTGGACATGAAATCGATAAGTGTTATTTCTTTGTTTAAGACATGAATATTTATTTGTTTATTTGTAACCGTATATCCTAACTGTGTAAGTTATTTTTGACTTGCTGTCGATTATGATTCTGTCAGTGACCTCAACAAATCATTATAAATTCTCAAAGATACAATATATACAGGAATATGAAGTTAAGGTCAGTTGTTTTCCAATGTTTAACCGTTCACGTTATTGTACCATATTTTTGAAAACAAACCAATTTTTTTCTATATTAAAATTTAAAATTCAGGGATCAAATCTTATGTAATGAACAGTATTTATAAGTAATAGTCATTTTCTCTTGATATTACCACTTACTCTGTGATATTACGGTCGAATTTAATATAAAGACATATAGTCGCAAAAGCATAGATTAATTGCAAAAATATATTAAATTGTGATACTTTTATAACTTTTAAAGAATTGAAAAGAAAAACAATCGTCATTACTCTTAACGCACAAAACAGAGTGAACAAATAACCTTTATCGCCACATAACGTTCCTGACACACATAACCGACGAGCGCAGACGACATAAACAACACAACTCTTCCCATTCGAATGTAAGTGACATTAGGGTTAAGCGGAGTCTCAAGACATGGCTCCACTTAAGGAAACTGTACGGTGAAAATGTGAAATAACGTCATTTAGGGGAGGTAGGGTTTCATAATGTGCATTATTGTATCGGGTGACGGGACGCAGCGCAGGCCCGCACATGCGCGGTGGACCATTGTTGCCCGCTGCGCCAGTTTGCGTTGCGACGCTGGAGGTAGGGTACCCTCGCCGCTACGCGCCCCAAACCCACTAAATTACGTAGTTTTCTAATATTTCATCCAGGCCTCCCCAAATCTCGACCAGAGTCAAGTAAGTTTTTGTTTTTTGGTCATATGTGTAGACTGATGAGTTTTGGTTGGTTTTACGAAGAGAAATGTTTTTCAGAAACTATGTTGATTGTAAAAAGCACGAATAAATGAAAAAAATTACACCCAGAGTAAAATTGTTTAACAAATAGTCTGAAGCTACAATCCAGTTACTACCACAATCAAATATCTGAATTAAAATATCACTACTTTCCACTGTTTATAGTCACTGTTTATAGTCAACAACTTTGTTAAGCGGTTAATTCACAAACTTTAGATCGATGCAGCATATAATATGTTGAGAGTAATCTATGAGAATAATCTAAACTCCTCATCAAGATAATAATACCATTAAATTGATTAGTATATTAGTTTCTTGACGCCTCTGTCCCCAAAGCAATATTAAATGTTTAAAAAGCTCTGCTCCGAATAACTCACCTATTTTTTAGTTTACAGCCGATTTAAGAAATTTAATATATTTTTTAGTGTTTAACATCAAATGATTAAGTATGATCATCTTAATTCCTAGATTAAGCATTTAATTTACGAATTAATCAAAGTTATTATTGACAATATTACAGTTGATAGGGCCTATAACAAAACGATTCAGCAAATTTACTAACAGATACTGTACATTTTCAATGTTATTATTTTGTTTAAATACTATGGTGGTTTAATAGAATGGTTTAAAATTTTTACTATAACTAATATTGAAAGACAACTGGAACTTAAATATTTAATAGAGTATTTTTTTTACAACTGGCACAAAATTTTAAACTATTTAAAATGGCCCAATTATGGTTCAATCCCAATTGTAAAACTAGGTCTTAACAGGATGGAATTGCATTAGTTTGTTTCAAACAGTTTTGAAAGAGGTGCCAATATTTAGGACGAAGTTTTGCAAAACATAACAAAATAAAACAATTTTGTTAAATGTTTAATTCTTTCCGGTATGTTATAGTTTTATATTTTTCGATAAAAATTTTCAATATATAATATTTTATATAATTAGGACAGAAGAGATCCGAATGTAGAGTTGCATCCGTGGCCGGGAAAGGCTTGCAGATATATGCGCTATTTCTTTACTATTTTTCAAACTAAATCAGGTTAGGAAAAAATGTAGAAGTGTTCAAAGTTTCTTAATTACAGGTTGGTAAAATATTAAAAACCTTCAACTCCTTTTCAGTTTGTCAAGAATTGCAGATATTACCATTGGGCAGAAAACTGGTTTAACTATGGGACCAAATGTTTCATAAAATTCACACATCACACAATATGTAATTTAGTATACATACTAAGCACCCTTCTAAGGTGCTTCGTATGGTGTTTTATAATGATTATCGAATAATCTTAGTAACAGTATAACACGAAAAAATTTACCAGTCACATATAACACAATCAAGGGAAATACAAGCATACATTTTCTAAATAAATAACTTAAGTTTTTATATATCAGATTAATACACTAGTAACAGTCCAGTAACACGGAGACATCTTTATAAAATATATTTTTTTATCACAACCTTAAATAAAAACTATAATTTTATATTAAACTGAAAGGCATTTGCTGAAAACAATATTACAGAATCTACGGGTGCTAGTTTTAATCAATTCTGATATTTTACCGTCACAAAGACGAGTTCTTCCCGGAATTCTCGTGTCAAATGCAATCTGGTATTTTTCATTAATATTTTCATTTGACAGTTAAATTTCATTTAATTATGATATATTAATAGTTTATAACAGAAACTAACAATAGATATTAAGCGGGTGAACAAACTAATGTTAATATTTAAAGATAGATCAAACAAAATGTTTCGAAATCAACTTTCTTACACGAATTAGCAAAAGATTACAATAGTCAAAACTAACAATACTTGTAAAGCTGTAGATCAGAGGAGAATAATAAAAAATAGCCAATGATAATATGCGTTGAAACAAGTTGCACACTGACCAACAATCTAATAAAACAAACTCTTGTCTTCATATTTTCGTGTTTCTAAAACAAACATTTTAAACTGATATCTGAAGAAAAAAAAAGATACTACAAATTGTTCGAACGATCAAAAACTTGAGAAGCTAATGATAGTGTGAAATATTCATAAGAGCATTGAAAATGCATACTTGAATATGATGTGAACTGGCTCATTTCTCCAAAGAATTTAAATGCGGTTTATTAGACCCATTAGACCTAAATATTACTTATGCTTGGAACTGATCTTCCGCCGCTAACCTAAGACGCGAGGGTTGATGGAGACGACAAAAAAACTGTGATCAAAACAAATAAAAATGTTGGAAATTGAATTAAAATAACTTCATGGATATAAGAAATTCTAGTAGCTTGAGCTGAAAAACTACAAATAAACGAAAGGTAAACGGTGTTGAAAAAAAAATATTTTTACTAAAGATAAATATTTGAAAATCAATGACATATTTTCAATTACTTACATTCTGATAAGCTATACTTATTAACTTCTAATTACTTACATACTTTTTTCAATCCATACCAAAATGTAAATCAAATTTAGAGAGTTTAAATCATATAACAGAACATACAAATTAATATATGTTTTTTAAACATTATTTAATTAAATATTTAGTATTTCAACAGATATTTAACATAATAAAATATAAATTAAATTAATTAATTAATTTACAATAAAGTTCTTAGGATACTGGTGGTGGTATAGTTTTAAAATATATAATTACTTGGTTATAGGCAAAATGTAATTACTTCATTTTAGTATAAATTATTATATCTAAAATAGTATTTTTTACACATTTATGCTATTTCTGAAATAATTAAAACCTGTTTGAAAAATTACTATTGCCTATCCATTGCATAACACTGAACCAGTCAATTTGTTATCAAATTGGACACCGCATATTACAAGAAAATATTAAAATGTAACCGTATATAAAATGTAGCCCAATGCAATATTTATAATGCACCTTTTGGATATTAATTGTTTTCAAACCTAGGGCAAACTCAATGTTGAAGTTCCATAAAGAAACATAAATTTTGAAATGAATTGTATGATTAAACACAGTTTTAGTGTTGAGGGTTGAATTCATGGAATAAATTAATATTATGTTAGAATCAACGCTAATAGTGTTCAGATATTTGATTATATTTCTGAAGAGTAACTTTAGCCTCAATCGTATTGTAAGTCATGGTTACATATAGTATTATAGTATTTATAGCGAAGGATATGCCGAAAACCCAGAACCAGTGTTGTTATATTTTTCATTTCATAATGATTATCAAATTGTATGGTGAATTATTAATTTCCCCTCTAAAATAAGCCTATGTCTCTAGCACATTACTAACAATACTACACGTTGTAAAAAATATAAATCGTTTGCTTCTCTCAAAAAATATAAAACCATACATAAATTTCATATAGGTTCATCTCGTAATTCATTTGAGTTATGAACCTATGAGTTATGAGTTTAAAATAGCTCCGTGGGTATAATACAGATATTCTAAAACATTTAATTCAACAGAATCAGCAATAGCAAGTTTGAATTAGAGAAGGACCAGGTAGGCATACAATGAGGACTAACAAACGAACATAATTAAAACAGGCCACCCATACAATTACAGCTGCTACAATGCGCCCGCCGCCCCGCTCACGGCCGACAACTTCAGTTTCTTTGCTAACTGCTTAGGCGGGAATTCCCAGTTGATGATACTGTACTTTAATTAGTAAGAATATTACATCTTAGGTGACTTTTCGTTAATATTTTACTCAGACTTACTTTTTATATTTCCCCCGTGTTTTGATTTGTTTCATATGTTAACTTTTTAGTACTATTAAATGAAAATATTTAGTGTATTGTTGAAACAATATAATATTATTTAAGGTTTACATTTATTTTTTACAACATTTAGGTTAAATCTTTTATATTTTATATTTTGTATCAAGTTTTTTTTACTTGAAACCACTGTAATGTACAGCTATATGCAATTAAGTATTTAACTTACAGTTTAAATTTATGATTTATTTTTACTATGAAACCAATCAATTCAACTTTGTCCTTTGAAAGATGAAAGTATAAAACTGTTTGAAAAAAAGAACTTTTGATGAATAACCATTTTATTCTTATAGCTAATAACAAAAGTATAGTTTAATTTTATCAATAATATTATTAAAAAGCAGGAATTTAAGTATTCTTGAATTGCTTACAAAATTTTAACAGTGAATCGAACTACTTCCCTATACCGGTACTATCCATACAGAATACACTATGGATATTAAAATTAATTTTATCTTCGTTTACCTTTTAGATTTTTTATAATGCACTTGCACTGATTCGCCGATACTACTTATCTTATACTAACTAGAAAATGAGTACAACATTGTTTTACTTATTTCCGGACCAAGATTTATTAAATAAAAATAAAAACAATATAATTGATTGTTATATTGACGAGATGCTTATTGCTATATAAAAAAGAGAAAAACTACAAAACTCATAATAAGACCATATTAGGTTACTTAGGAAAATTATCTAAGGTTCCTCGGATAAAGCAGGGTACAAATCAAAGATTTGTGTTAAACTTTGAAAGGTTATTCCCAGTTACAGTTATTTCCAAATAAACGTACCCTATAAAAAGTTTATTCTTTATTTTAACGTTTTGTAGAAAAGGTAGAAGAATTTCTAAAAATTATGGTTGAAACACAGGAATGTCGAAAACAAGCTTGAGTCATATAAACACAATTTGAAAAAAAACAAAAACGAAAAAAATGAAAAGCACTTAATCTTGTATATGTTTTAATTTAGGGATTTGGGGAAAATTTGTGGTGAACCCCATAGCAATGTACGAATTATACAAAATTAAACTATTTAATTATTTAAATTATTAAATTAATTCAGGTTCATTGAGCGTTGGAATAAAAAATTGTAAACCTGGATTTATTTTGAAATATCCATAAATAATAGAACACATGAGAATAGAGTATGTATAAATATAGTAATTTAATTAGTCCTGGGTAAAAATCTTTTATAAATTTGATTTGAAGTTTTTGTTTCTTAATATTCAAATATCGGGATCTAGATCACTCTCTAAAAGGGTCCTTTTCTTGAAGTAAGTTTAAACTTAACTCAAGCCCAGATTAAAGTTGAACATATGTTTAATATTCAATTAAACTAAGTAATTCTCTATTTCGCGCTTTTAATGCGCTTTTAACCCATAAACAAATACAGTACACAAGCTAGAAGAACTTACATTTGTAAGATCGACCATTACGGGGCTAGAATTTTGCATATATTCAATTTCATTTAGTGTATACGGGGACGCATATACCAGCGCTTAACTATTATTTTCCACGTATATTTACTTTTAATAGCAATTTTTTACGGGAATTCGGCAGTCACTAAGCAACGGCAAAAGAATCTGTCTATCTACAATCTATCTGGCATATTGATTTTTACCATTTTAAACCAATCTTTACATCGCCATTTATAAGTACCTATTTTGTGATTTCTTTGATTCGAAAATTATTGTGTTAACAGTTACAACGCAGTGATTAAAACTGATTAAAATATAATTTCTAGCGATATTCGAAGTAGGCTAATCAGCTCTGATGCATAACAGTGATTATTTTTGCACTATCGAGAAAATCGTGCCATATTCATAATCAAAAGATGGGCTAATTATTTTAATATAATCTTCAATGCCAGCAAAAGTGAAGCAATAAAATCTATGGCTTTCAAAACTATCGGAATCGATTTTTAGGGAACCATTACCAATAATTAATTGTACTGTATAAATATTTTACTGCAAAAATGTGTATTTGATAACATTTTACTAATAAAAGTGTAAGGATAGAACGTCTCTTGATATTTAAAAAAACGGAAATCATAGAAAGTGGTTATATTTTTAAAGGGAAAGCTCAAGTTCTAAGGCCTCACAACTCTTACATGCTGTTCGACATAATTGCTATCAACATAAATTAAAGCCTTTATATAGCCTACGAGGTATTCAAGATAAAAGTCCAAAAGATAACTAACAAATGGTAGACCAACTAACTATAGGCTTTTTATCATTCTGCACGAAATCAGCCTGTTTCGTTCTCTCAATAGTACCAAAATCCTTTCTTTTTTTCCTAGGACTGAAAAATATGCTGAAATATCTTTTTTAAAGTCTTAATACAGGAAAGTCTGTTGTTTGCTAAATGTTATTTATTCATTTTCGATGCAGAATAGTGAAATTACAACGTTATAAAAACCATTGGTTGCAAATAACAAAAATGTAAACACTGTATGTCACTTGCTTTGTAAATATAACCTCTAAAATACAACTTTAAATAGCCCGGTTTTTTTAAACTTGATCATTCGTGGGAGGGGCCAGAAATAGTGGTGGGAAGTGTTTGTTTATCCTTGCTAACATTCCATTGGCTGAAGCCTTTTGGTTTTTTTGTTGGACATTTTTCTTGTTTTTGTTTTATTTCACTAGTGCATACCAGCTTATTAGCTTATTAATTTTACATGACAACATATTGTGTATCAGTTTTACAATATTAGTAACAGTTGATCTTTAATCAGTTTGCTTCAGATAGTTACTTTAAACAAAGGCCTGAAAAATACAGAGTTTAGCTATAAAATATGACAGTTGACTATGAGTCACTGAAAGACCTTACAAGTTTTTAAGTGTCATTTAAGGAGATCCAGTACTCGAACATGTTAGTCACGTTTAAATTTTTGGTTTTAAGTTAAAATCTCCCCCCACCCCAATATTCTCGAGAAGGATCAAGTTTAAAAAAAAACAGCCTATAGTTAATATCTTTAACGATTAAAAGTGTAATTCCACATTATGATAAAAACATAGTTCATCACTCGGAGCTAAAGTGTCTTATTGGTGCTTAATCGATTTGAAAACTTGGTTGCGCAACCAAAAGAGCCACTTATGCTCTTGGAGATGAAAACTAGGCCTACTATTTCAACACACAGTTTCGATAATACCACCCATGATTAACGAAGACCATGATCACACAGAAAATTTGGTCACACACAGATTTGCCTGGAATTTTCTTACAACAGCTGTCAAAATATAATGATTCAATGAGTTGCCGCAATGGTAGGTGATCGAACTTTGCATCCTTATGGACGTCCCCTAAAACTAAGACTTCGGGAATACTTCATACGTCATGTGATACATGATTTTAAAGAGCTTTTTTATACCGAGCAATTCACCACCAAAATGACCGAAATATGTCTAATTTGTCGTAGTTATTGCATTATTCATCAAAATGATTGTAACACAAATTTTGACCGCCTGCCATTTATGGATCAGCCGTCCTTTTTAAGTCGGGTTTGCGGCATTGTGCTGTACTCAAAGACCTTAACTTTATGTACATCTTCTTGACCTATGATTACATTACAGCTTTTCTTCTGTCTCCTTTTGGACCGTCCCCCTTTGGTGGTTCAAGGTCGATAAGTATATTGGGAAATAGACTTTGGTATTCAAAATCGGTGCAAATTTTTAGTTTCGTTCATTAAGTATTTATTAAGAAAAATATAATATACAGTTTCGAGACTTTTTCCACTCTGTACAAAAGATTCCGCTAGCAGGCGCTGGTAGGCAACCCAGACACTGCTTTTTGGTTACGTTTCATTTCGGCCGGCGATTCTGCATTCTTGCACTAATGTTGCGTACAGTAAAATACAGAGTATCGGAATTGAATATAACCCAATTGTTTGGTGGTATCATACATAAAAACAAACATAAGTCGATGATAGTTTTTATTGTTGGGTTTTATTTATCACTTACAGACACTCTTATTATGATACATTTACATTTCTTTCAGTAAAAATTAATGGTAATTGTTTTAATATGAATTTTTTGAACACAAAGTTTTTTTTATATATCTTACTTAAATCTGTTTATCAATTAAGAATGTTTTGCATAAAGCATGAGTTCTACCAAAAGAAAATCTTAAAAGGAATGGTCAAAGAGGTACTTACATAAATAATTCATAAATAAACTTAAGAAATATTATTAATCCTGTAAGAATTAAATTAAAAAAATTGAAGTACATTTACATATTGATGACGATCTCCGATAACCAAATGACAATAAAGTATAAATCAAATTAGTTAATATTTTCTTTGGAGTGATTTGCCATTTCAATGTAATACAAATATTTATTTTAGGTTTAAGGGGCGCTTGAATGAAAAGGGTTTTTAACATACAGTCCCTCATTTTGACATCAATTTAATTAAATCGTCAGATGAACACGGTGTACGGTGACTGGAGACAAAAGATTCCTCGAGTGGTTTAATCAAATCATCCACCATTGTCGATCTGAGATATGCAATCAATTAGTAGATCTGTTAAGTGCTCTAAGCCTATCGAGGTTCATCTCAACTCGCATGGTTATTAAATACGTCTAATTGTAAAATTTAATAGTTCCAGTTTTATTCCAGGTTTTACAACACTTACCATGTTAGTTGTTAGCAAAATACTTTTACAACGCTATACGCCTTAATGCAGGTAGAATTATCAAACGGATAGTATTGGAGTTTTAGATAAAAATTAAATACGTTTTAAAATGAAAGAACAGATTTCGTACGACATTAAAAATATTGATCAACTGATTATTAGTGAATTTCTCTTTAAGGAATACGCTATTATGTTAGTGTTCATATGCCCTAGCCCGGAACCATAATACGGCAGTGTTGACGGTAAGACCTAAGCCCGAGACATGATACTTTATCATCTTGGTCCATGGAAGCAAAACACCGTTTGTTCAAATTCATATATTGAGGGTGTTTATAAAATAATGAAGAGATTATGAATGGGGTGTGCTGAAAAAGTTTCAAGATAACTATACGATTTAATTATCAATCTTAAGTTAAAACAAGTAACTTTTGTTTTCCGTATTGTATAGGGCCAAACGTTGACCTTGATGTTGGGATCAAAAAGACACGCTAAACAAAAGATTGGTTGCATGGACAGAGATACGCCTATTTTCTGGCCTCACAGGAGTAATTATTTTACCCCTTTGGACTTTGAACTGGTGTTACATAATGAACGATGTGTATGTAGAAAAAAAACTCAAGATTTGAGACATCTCCTTGAGGAAATTTTAACAGCGATCACGACTATAACACCAGATATTATACTGCAAAACACTTGGCAAGAAATCGAATACCTTTCTTATACCTAGAACATAACAAAGTTAGTAACACCAGGTGAATTTTCACCTTTCTTATATATGTTAAGCAACAAATGGAGCTCACATTTAAAGGCAAATTAAGTAAGTAATGAAAAACCACTTTTCCCCTCTTCAATTTAACATTTTAATCGTTGACGTATCTTTAAAACTTGTTCTGTTATGCTTATCCAAAATCCCGACATTTTTTATAATATAAAAATACGAAATCTTTTGTTCTCCTAATTTAAAATGCTCTTTCTTGAACCATTTAAATTGTTAAATTTTTAAACGCCTTTTAAATTGTTAAACACGAAATACTACACTTCATCAACGTGTCCCATTTAGGTTAATTTTTTGTTACTTTCATTCACTAGTGAACCTACTTGGTTGGTGAAAGTGATAAGTAATGGGAAAGGTAGTAGTGAAGAAAGCAGACAATGTAATTCAATGCTGAATTAGCATAATTTTTTAATTTGTGGCGACTTAACTTGAATGACTAACTTTGTAGACACTTGTAATTTAGCTAACGAATACGTTCTTAGATCAAACCCAATACTAAAACGAAGTAATGTTCATGTAAAAATAAATATATTTTGAAATTTTAATTATTTAGTTTGTTACTTAACGATGTCTGCTGATAAGGATTATGATAAGTTCATGAACGAATTCATATTTTTACATATAATTTTCAAAAAAGATCCAAGCGTTGCACGTTAGTCAGATAACTAAAACATAATTTAAGGGTCTTACCAGGTCAACGCCTCCATTAGAAGACGAGACAATTTGTTGAGTAAATAAAACATTTTAATGTTAATTTTGGTTTATATACATACATATATGTGCCTATAAATCATAAGGATTCACATTGACACATGTCATATAATTTTCACGAAACCAAGTAAAATAGCAGGGTACGCTATCCAGACTAGCAATATTAAGCAATTTCAGATTTTTCTACTAACCCTTTTTCGTATTGTCCTTGTGTTCTTTGATCCGAGTGTTTAGAGGTTGATTTGTATCGCCGTAATAGGGCCTATCACAACTGTTGCAGTTTATTCTGTAAATACAGTTTTTAGAGTCCTGTGTTTAATTTGTTGTTTAGTTTTAACGAGACTTCGCACTGGCTAATCAAATTTGAGCCAGTCTATTCAATTTTATTTTCTTAGTAATGCTCCATTAATTTAACTACATGAAAACAATAATTTTACCAATACCTAGAACAATCCTATGCTCTAGATGTGATCTCCAGTCGGGGAGTTTTCCTTTGTCAAGTACTTAAGTGTTTTACTTGAAGAAAGGTAATCAATTCGAGATGTGAACATTGTGAAGTTTTTAATAATATGTGTAATGTAAAATGACATCAACAGATTGTTTTAAGGTGTAAATCACCGATTTTGAATTTTAACTAAGGATTTCCAAGAGACTAAGCAGTTACATATAGATCAATGGTAGTGAATAATTTCCAAAATGAAAATCACTTAGTGATTTAATGATCAAAAAATAACTTTTCGTCGATGTCAAAAAGTTGTTCCATTTTTATTAAAAGTAAATTTAAGCACGTTTAGAACTTTCCTGAAAGTTAAAAATATTTATTAAGTGGGAATAGAAATGACAGCGGTCCCAGAGCGGAAATCCAGTCACAACGGAACAAACACACGGTAAATAATTCCACGCGGTGAAACATTGACAAGTTGTGAGTGGCAAGTTGACTGACGACAGGGCTGCCACTACAACAAACTAACTCTTTATTGCAATCAATGTGGCCAACCGTGGAATAATTAAATGTGGGGAAACACATTATAGTAAGGTAGTTGAGTCCTAGAGTTCGGTTGTAACTTATAATTTTCAATCAGCAATTGTTATTCAAAGTTGATCAACCACATAAAAATGTAAAAATATGAATGAGTAAATACTTGTATGTCTACTGTTATTATTTAAAACAATAAAATGGATTAAGAATGTAATACCATTAATGGGGTTAGACACTGTGTCACACAACGACAAAATTTTACTTATAAATCCATAAAGGATTCAAATTTTCATTGGCCAATTGTTTTTAAGGTAAATTGTTTCAGTAAGAATAGAATCTGTAAGGATAAACTTGTAAATAATGGATTACCGTTGGAGAAATGAATAAATCTGTAAATAAATTACAGTTTTATAGCTATTATAGTACAGAGTATACAGTTTTGCAAATGAAATATTAAACCTTTCGTTCAATGACTATTAACTAGAAATTGTAAACCTATCAGAACCACAGGATTTACGGTTTTCTTATGCATTTGTATAAATTACTTGCCACGACAACAGAAAAAAATATCAGGGTGTAGTTTTATCAGGTAAGCCACATTCCATGTCTTAAAAAATGTCCGGTGCAACGCTGTACGTTTGATAGATTTATACTAGTAGTATTTTTTTTTACTTTTATAAAAGAACTACTGGATTTCAAATGTTCTTTCAATCACTCTGAATGAAATAATTACTTAAATATTTATACATTCTACGGATCAGGACCTGGATTCTCATTTCCAGATTTAATTGATCTGGATAAAATTATTTTTTTAAATATTTTATTACTAAACATCAGTTCTTTCTGATCTGCTAAACATTTGTTTTTATAAAAGCTGTTTGATCATTCAATAAATATTACCGTACCATTCTTCCACAAGATTAACATTAAAACTTTAAAAGCCTGCTGGGCCTAGCCCTGAGAGCCGATGTAACGTGATTATGCTCATCTACAGCACACTACCTTTCTAACGGTATGCTCGGATTTCTCCTATCGTTTAAGGTCACATTCTCAGTTCATGACACAAATAACTTATATTTGGCAGTGCAATATCTCTCAGGAACACTTGATGGCCTTAGGATTGAGCATGTTTTCCTGATCCTGAAATGGTCCTCTTTAAGAGCCCATAGCAGGATTAGAATAACAAACTAACTTGGTTGGTCTCATGCCCACCAAGGGGCACTGCTAGACTCTTCACCACCAGATTCATAGTTGTACTAAACATACTAGCAATAAAAACCCGGTAAGGGTTTTTATTAAGTAAAGTTTGAAAAGTTTATTATGCATAATAAATCAGATTTGAAATATGCGAATCAATATGTCTGTTAGCGAGTGGACACTTTGATGGCTTTCATTAGTCCAGAGGCATTTCTTGTGAAAGCTGGTATCTAATTTTTTTATCGATTTATTCTTCTCGTTGGTTTTTATTTTTAAAAAGGTTGTGGATTAGAATATAAAAATTCCTTAGAGTTCTGTCTCTGTTCTTGCAAATATTGTCCTCCTAGTTTATGTAGTTAGAATTATTTTACTGGTGACCTCTGTTTAGTGTTGTTGGGTATGTGCGGAAGTTTAGTTGGATCAATAAGAACTTAAGAGTCATCTTCAAACCTGGGCCAGTAGCCCATTGTTGCGCAGTCGGCAATGTTAATCATTTATTAACATATGTTATAAACATATGTTTTAATGATTAACATATGTTAATCATTTATTAACATAAACATATTAAAAGGCGGAATTTTGAAAATTTAACAAATATTACTTTCTGTGACGTCGCAAAGTAACTCGAATTTCCTTAGTAATATTTCAAAATTTAGTAAAATTTTCAAAATTCCGAGGTATGAGCGACATAGTATAACTATTCAACTAAACACTTACCAAGTTTCAAGAAAATCGGTTGAAAAACGGCGTCCAAAACAGGGGAATACAATACCATGTTTTAGCATAAAAGCCGTATGATTAACATTGCCGACTGCCCAACAATGGGCTACTCGCCCAGGGGTGAAGATGACTCTTAACCGATAATTATGTGGAACATAGTGGGTATACCAGGAGGTTTAGATTTACACCTACCGTCACATATCCAATGGTGTAAATAAAAATTAAATATTTTTAAAAATTACGTATGAAAAATGCAAAAACCCCATTTTTGGGGTACAATAGGATTACACATCTCTACCAAATTTGGTGTCGATCAGACCATTTGTACGAGAGTTATCGTGTCTAGGAACACATACATATATATACAGGGTGTCCCGGAACTCTCTGGAACCCTTTTGTATATTTGTTCCTTGCATCGAAAACAAGAAAAAAAATCATATAAATAGGATTCTAAAATCCATAGCTTAGGCCGCTAGCCGCCATTTTGTTTTTTTCACGTAATAATTTTTATTTCCGTAACGGATGGTTGTATTCAGTTCATATTTGGTATAAATATTTATCATCTAATGTACATTTTCAGGTAAAAAATTAATTTTTCCCACTGAGTATTTTCAAAATGGCGGCCATTTTAAATTCTCAAACTTAAATTAGGTAAATTTAAAAAAAATTTACTATGGACAAAAAAGGTGCCAAATTTAATTATCTAACCAACAGTGCCAAGTTTGTAAGGATCTGATTATAAATAACGGAGTTATTGCGATTTTTCTCCAAAAAAAAAAAAAAAAACATTGATTTTGCATTATAATTAATGCAAATTATGGCCATTTTCACAGAAAAATCGCAATAACTCCGTTATTTGTAATCATCAGATCCTTAAAAACTTGGTACCGTTGGTTAGATAATTAAATTTGGCAACTTTTTTGTTCAGAGTAAAATTTTTTTTACATTTACCAAAATTTGAGATATTTGAGTTTGAAAATTTAAAATGGCCGCCATTTTGAAAATACTCAGTGGAAAAAATTAATTTTTTCCCTGAAAATGAACATTAGTATGATAAAGATTTATACCGAATATGAACTGAATACAACCATCCGTTACGGAAATAAAAATTATTACATGAAAAAACAAAATGGCGGCTAGCGGATATAAACGATGGATTTTAGACCCCTATTTGTATGATGTTTTTTTTCTTGTCTCGATGCAAGGAACAAATATACAAAAGGGTTCCAGAGAGTTCCGGGACACCCTGTATATATATATATATATATAAATTTTAATGACTATTATTTTTTGGTCTCTGGGCACCTAAAAACAAAAAAATAACATGGTCCCGGGCTTAGGTCCTTACCATGAGACCTACGGTAATAGCTTATTCCCTATGGGAAATTCGCTAAAAGAGCGAGGGCTGTAAATTTACATAGAATAAATACTGAAGTTTGAAAATACACGTGCTTTTAATGAAGTAATGGTCAACAATACCAAAAATGTAAACATAACAAAGAACAGCTAATTGCATTATTACAATAAACAGACATTGAATAAACACCTGAGAGAAGATAATTTCATAGTTTTACAAAACAACACCAGTTACACCGGATCTTTCAAAATACACCCGTCGCAGCTGACCTGCGTACTTAGCAAATACCAGTGGCTGTTATTGTTCAATAAAAAAAAATAAGTGAGCAATATATATATATGACTGGCATGTCAGACTTCCTGGTAGTTAACTGCTCCAGATGAATACAAATCAAGCAACGGGATTTTTGGCAAGTATGAGATCCTGGTAGTTCATTATTTTACTTATTTCTGCTGGTATATTTGGTTTTGAATAATATCTGTTATAGCCTAGACAATTTATATAACAAAACCCTAAATTAGATAAAATTAATAACTAGCAAATTTTGGTGTGGTGGTTTATAGGTATTTTATTTTAGCTTATGTTAGCTTTATTCGTGGTGGCCACTTACATATATATACATATATATCACATCTGCAGTAAGGCCAACAGCGTCCTGGGCTTGATAACGAGATTTTCCCGGAACTTCACATCTCCTGACGCTCTTAACTCTCTGTATTGCCATCTGGTGAGGTCCCATCTTGAGTATTGCTCAATCATCTGGTCACCCCACCAACTTTATCTCACAGAAAGGCTGCAGTCCATCCAAACCCGCTTCATCCGTCTGGTGGGTCTCCGCCTTGGGTACCGCTTCACGGACGTTCCTGTGCATGTATTGGCTACTGAACTGAATCTTCAGCCCCTCAAGCAAAGAAAGATGGTATCAGACCTGATGTTTTTGTTCAAGTTGGTGAACGGTGAAATTCATTCTCCCGACCTCTTGTCATTGATTAACTTCCGGGTGCCTATATCAACGACAAGATCAAGAGACCTCTTTGCTCGCTCACACCACGCCACATCCTATGAGCAACACAGCACCATGGTCAGAATCCAGAAGATCGGAAACAGCCTTCCACATGAGATCGACCTCTTCAGCCTCAACTCTGCTCAATTCAAAAGGGTGATCAAGGAGCTCCCTTCGGTTTATGTGTGACTGTCGTCCGTCTACCATTGTCTTTCATCTTGCTGAGGCCTCAACTTGTGACATCATTAGTGTGTAGTATTATCTATTGCTTGTTTATTTTGCATGTAATTTATTTGCTTGTTTATTTTGCATGTAATTTATTTGCTTGTTAACTATTGTTGTTATTGCATCTCTGTATATCTGTCGTCAGCTTAAATTATTCAAAATACTGTATGCACGTCTTATATTTATTCATTGTTGATCGATTGGTAATTTATATATTTGTAATTAATTGTATCTAGTTCACTCATTTAGGCATAGCACTTATCATGTTACTTGCTTATTGTTTTTTTGCATCTTGTCTGATATTACTTAGCAGCCATATTATTGTTCTTGTCATATATTTATAATTTTCTCTGTTGCAAATGTATTCTTGTTGTACGTATTGTTAAAAAGGGTTGTCCGTTGAAATAAATAAATAAATAAATAAATATACTGTGAAAGGTATTGAAAAGTGTTAATTTGCTTTTCATTAATTCGGTAACCCAGAGAACTTTTCTTTGGAATATTTCAACATCCAGAAATTTTACGCATTCTGTTGAAATTACCCAAGTCAACTTGAAACTTCTAAATTAGTTAAACAATTAGAAACTCATTAGGGTTTTATAAACCATGGGTCTGTATCATGAAAATGTCGTCAATAAATCTCCACTAGTGGTCTTGTGTCCTTACAAACCCATCCTCAATTTTAGACATAAAGTTTGCCTAAGATGAAGCCATTCCTGTTTCCATGGCAGTCCCTTTTGTGTATAAGATAACATTAATCTTGGAAGGAAAACTGCTACATATTACTAAAATCAATTCAATCCATGACTCTAAAAAAAACTTGAACTTGGTTTGGCTTCGACGATCTTTTACTGAGGGATTCCTGAGCCGCTTCTATCTGTCTTTGATGCTCTAGGTTGGTGTGTAGAGATTGGACGTTAATAGTTACTAAGTGGACATTTTCGTCTAAAGGCTGAGGCAAATTTCTAAGTTTGTCAAGGAAATTTTCAGTGTTTTGCTTATATAAGACGGTCTAGCTTTGACAAGTGGTTGGAGATGCGAGTCTACAAATGTTGATTCTTCTGTGGGGTAATTTATTGATGCTATTATTGGTCTCCCAGGAAGGAAGGTTTGTCTTATGAAGGTAGTAGGTAAAAACTTATGTCTGGAGGCTTTTTTACCATAGCTTTTATAACCTTTTCCGATTCTTTTAGAGTATTTTTACCAATAAACTTTGATATTTCATTGTGAAAATTTATTGTCATTTCCTTTTTCAGCTCACCATATGTAGTATCATCAGATGGTTGGGAGTTTGCTTCTGCTATGTGAGCTAATTTCTTTAAAAGACCGTCATATGGCTTTTAATATTATTATCATCTTAATTATTTTTCAAACTTGGCACTGCACGGTGTTTTTGACTGCTAGGGTCCTCAAAGAGAAAATTAACATTGGAACGGGCTTAGTCTTACTGAGAGTACTAAAATAGCGTATTCCCTAGAACACCACCAACCTACCATTTGACTTCACCACCGTCTCCTCAGTTATCCACCCCTTCAACGTAACTTATTATTAAAAAGAAAATTGTGTTTGAATATATATTAGGTTAGATTTGGTTAGGTAAGGTCAAGTCAGGTCGGTCTAGTTTACTCAAATTAGTACTTGGGAGGAACAATTTGGCTGCAGCCAAGTAAGAAAAGTGAATACTTCTTTCCTCTGAATACTTCCTTTAGAACATACTAAAAATAGTCAAAAATTATGTTGTAATTTGTCAGCTGGATTTGTTGTGCTGCAAAAACACTTTACCACAAAATAAACATAACCTCCAGGTACAAAAGTTTTATCATTAGTTAAGAAAAGTGGTAGTATCATTGACTATATACACTCATAACCAAAGGTAATATTGATTCATGGTGAATTGACATAAAAATACTGTCACTTGTATATCATGTAGCAGAAAATCGTACCACCGTAAATAGGTTTCAAACACGCCTATGCTATGAGAATTCTATTCACCTTTCGTGTATTTAGTCAAAGCTAATATCATTTTCGGAATCAGGAAGTAAAAGTACATAACAAAAAGCTAAAATTAGCTTCTTTCTAAACGGATATTCTTTTCTAAGGCCTATAATCTACCGGTAACGCAAACTATAAAAACTTTTCCGTATTTCAGTTAAATAGATTGCATTTCATTTGGTGGTTGGTTTATAAAAATCGTCTTAGCTGTAGAAAATCCATCAGTTATTCATTTAAAAATAAGAAAACTACAAAAATTTCGGAAGGAAACTAACAGTTATAAAAGTTTAAAATTTAAAATAATAAAATGAAAATAGAATGTATCAGATCCATCGTCGGTCGGAGTGGCATGCTAGTGAGGGCATCACGATGAAATTAAATGAACTACTCAAAGCGAACTAAATTCAAAGCAACAAAAGCACAATAACCGGTTGGCTTCGCGCATGCCGACCTGTGCGGGGCTTCCTGTTGTCGCCTTTTAATATCTTTGCTGGATTCAGAGGGAAAAACATTTTATTATATATTTTCATATAGTTTATGTTGCGTTTGGTTTTGGTTTTATGAATTGAAATGAATTTTATTAATGTACGTTTCTGTCATAAGTAGGGTCAGTTTAAACTTCGCTGTTGATTTAATTAATACTGGACGCTTGGTGATAAGGAAATGAAACAGCACATTTTTTTACCACTTGATTGATTTACTGATATTATGTAATGTAAAAATTATTAAAAACAATATATAATTTTTTTACTTCATCATGCCTTTACAAAAAACAAAATTGAGTTTTAAATTTATTTCGAAAAACTTTAAAAAATATACAGCAGTATTAAAGGCCAACGCGTTATACACATATATTATACAAATATATGAAAATGAACGAACGGTTTTTTTTTGCTTCTGGGGACTTCAAAATGAAAAAGTAACATGGTCCCGGGATTAGGTCTTACCATGGCTACTACCGTAATAGCGTATTCCCTATAGGAAAATTTGCTAAAACACTAATTAAGTAATTCAGAATCAGTCATTTGAAAAAAAGTGTGTCTCTTGCGATGCATACAACCAATGAATAATAAAGACACAAAATTATAACAAGTTTTTCTTTTAAAAGTAACTGTGCTATACACAACAGTATGTAAATATGTTATACATATACGCTATCATGAAGCCTGGAAAAGATCCAAAACGGCCTGAAAGGTATCGTCCTATAGCTCTTCTAAGTGTTTGTTATAGGCTTCTCGAGAGGTTGATTTATAAAACAATCCTCCCTATTCTCAATGCCAGCATCCCTATTGAACAAACTGGATTTAGGCCTGGTCGCAACTGTTGTGATCAGTTTCTAGCTCTGACTTCTTTCATTGAGGATGGGTTTGAGCGAAGACTGAAAACTAACAGTTTTTAATTCTGTGGCTTTTTTAGATCTGACTGCAGCATATGACACCGTCTGGAGAAAAGGCCTCCTAGTTGAATTTTTCGACCTTATTCCTTGCCCTTTCTTGTTACGTCTCCTCAACTCAATCTCTCCAATAGGATGATAAAAGTATATCTGGGACACAGAGAAAGTACTTTTAGGCAGCTAAAGGATGGTCTGCCACAGGAGTCAGTAATCGCCCCACTGCTCTTAAATGTGTATACTGCCGAAATTCCTGTATCTCGGTCTTTAAAGTTTATCTATGCAGATGATATTGCAATGACATATCAACACCAGCATTTCCGACAAGCTGAGGAAACACTAACAAATGACCTCACGACCCTCGGTGAATACTTTAAAGCCTGGGAGCTAAATCCAAAAACTGAGGAACTTAGTTCCACTTGAATAATAGACTGGCCAAACAACAACTTAAAATCGTATTCACCGGTGTTGAGCTAAATCATAATGACCACCCACAGTATCTGGGAGTCACTTTAGATCGGGCTCTTACGTTTAAAAACCACATACAAAAAACGGCAGCTAAGGCGAGAAGCAGGACAACATTATCCATCACCTTACTGGCTTCACATGGGCTTCACTGGCTAACGCACCATGTTAGCGATAGCTCGACAGTAGCCAAAATCTGCAAACCACTGCTCTGTCATTAGTATATTCAACTGAGTACTACGCTCCCGTGTGGTTAAATAGTGTGCATGTTAGAGAGGTCGACGTCCAGCTAAACAAGACTACGAGAGCCATTAGTCGTACACTCAAGGCAACCCCTGTACCCTGGCTCCCGGTGCTCCACCTGAAATAAGACGAAGGGAATACACTCATTAGGGAATACACTAAGATCTTATCTGCTCCACAAATGCCCAAGCATGATTACCTACCCCAGAATTCGGGCCGATTGAGGTCCCAAAAACCACCTCTACTAACAGCCTCCCAGTTGATGGACATAAATGCCATAATCCATACAAACTGGACTTCCTCCTGGGACGCTTTTCAAGGTCGGAACCAATTCTTGATAGCTGACCCGATCTTAGCGGGAGGTGGTATGAATCTTCCTCGGAAGCAGTACACTATACTCAATCGTTTCCGCACTGGAGTGGGAAGATGTAATTATTGGAAGTACAAATGGGGAATGACTCAAGACCAGTCATGCGACTGCGGAGCAGAGTATCAAACTATGGAACACATAGGCGAAGAGTGCCCACTGAGTGCTTCCCCGAAGGATTGACCGGTCTGCATAGCTCAAGTGAAGCTGGGCTGCAATGGCTTAGCTCCCTGGATTTAGCTCTATAAAGAGAGATCAAATTTTTATTTTAGTGTTTAGTTTTTACATATACTGACTCAGGTGCTCTGCACCGCAGAATTTATTTTCTTTTTCTTAAAACTTGGTGGCTGGCTAAATGAGCCATACGATATATATATATATATATATATATATATATATATATATATATATATATATATATATATACGCTAAATAATAATTTACATAAATTTAATATTATGTAGTCTACTAGGGGTACCTGTGCAGCGCAATGCGCTGCATATTTCTGAGTACTTGGTTTACACCAACAACCGTCACTTTTCCTAGTTCAGACCTGTTTAAAAATTCATTCCCAAATTTAGACTTATGCTTTAATTTTTTTAGACTATACTTTTTATTGTTGTTTTGATACCAATTTGGCAACCAATGAGAGCTAATTTTAATATTCAAATGTGGGTTTTTGTACATGAGAGGAAATTTTTTTCTGGGGTTGAGACTGTTACTAAATTTATTTTTGTGTCAAAATATGCATAAATCCAAAGTTCAAGCTAAATCAATCCGGTACATGTGCAATGCAATATCGCAGTAGACACTCCTCCTATAATATTGTGGAATTGTGTTGACATTTCAGACAATTTTTTGTATTCGTCTTTTAACGTGTGTGTCGTCTTTTAACATGAGGATTTGTGTCTGCTTTACTATCAGCAGCTGTTTTATTTAGAAATTAAAAAAAATTATTCCCCATATTAATTTTATCGACAAAAACCAACTTTAAGTGCTTCCCGTACCCTTCCGAATAAAATATAAAAAATCTTAAACCTTTTTGAAAACTACGAACTGAGGCGAATTTATTGACACCTTAAACGTTAAATTTGGTCCAGAAATCAGGGAGGATTGGTGTTTTACCTTGCTCCAAGGTAATTTACCTTGAGTTGATTTGAATAAAAATTCAATTAGAGTGAAAATCAGATTAAACTATATTGGTATTTCATCAATCGATCTTCATCACTAATTCTCCAACTTCCCAATGTGATAGTGTTGAGATTTGGTAGTTGTTATTTTAGGTCTAAATTAGCTAGGATTACGTGATGGTTCTTATGCCGATTTGTCCTAGAACTTCTGCCTAAAACTCCTATAAAATTTAAAATAAATTCACAGATGTTGGATCTAGATAGTTCATCACACAAAAAACGTAAATTACAACAAAACTAAAATCAATATTTAATAACAACTCTCTGGTCCTGTATGAGCTATGCAGCACTAACTGCGACTGTTTTTGTAGTTTAGTACTGTATGAGTTAGTAGTCGACATAGTGAATAGGCCTAAGTCCACACTATTACTATTTATAACAACTAAAATCTCGTTAACTTAACTTTCCATGGCATTACAGAATTTAAATAAAGAAATCACAAAAATTAAGAAAATCTACATCTTTGATGTTGTGGTCCATTTTTGTTTGATGTTGCATTTATATTTTGGATAAAATTTCTCTTTATACAAATAGTTTTTGCAATAAGCTTGTTATCTATACTGGAAGTAAAATACTTTTAAATGTTGTCTCAGGTGTTTTAATATGTTCTGCATTAAATTTGTAATAGTATCACAGTAAACAGGTTATTATTAAATTTAGACCAACAACCAACTATCCCTTTTCCTAGTTAACAGCATTTTGAAAACCGATGTACAAAGATTTAGCGTTTTAATTTTTGTTAACTTTCGTTGTTGTTTCAATACTAATCTGATAACCATAAGAACCACGTCAAAAATTCAATTTCCAAACTTGTTTTTGTACAGGAAAATTAATTTTTCTGGGGTTTACTAAACTTATTTTTGTGTCCAAATACACATAATTTTACAAAGTTCAAGCAAAATCTACCTGCTACATTTTAAGGGAAAAGGTAAAACACAAAATTTTTCCATACAATAGACACTTCTTGTATTAAAGTATGTAATTGTGTTGATATTTCAGTACCAGTAGTTCAACTGCTTCTATTCAGCTAGCTTTTAACATGTGTTTGTTGTCTTATTATCAACAGCTGTTTTATTTTGCAATTTAATAAAAATTGTTCCCCATGTTAATCTTATGGATAAAAAACGAACTTTGAGGGCTTCCCGTGAGCTTCAGAATCAAAATATAAAAAATCTAAAACCTTATTGCAAAACTACGAACTGAGACCATTCTTTTGACACCTCAAACTTTAAAATTGGTCCAGAAATAAGGGAGGAGTAGTGTTAACAAAAAAAGGGCATCACGTATTATATATATAGATATTGGAGTCTAAATATGGACTCGCAACGGTATCCAACGGTTTCTCGCAAAGTTTTTCTCCCCACATATTTTACAGAATAAAACCGCGGATGCGGCGGTAACGGAATAAATTATGCAGCCTCAATAAAAACAGAAGAATGTTGAGCGAAGCTATTACCTCGCCGACCACATCCTACTGACCGCAACAGCGGGCCTGTGCATTGCAACTGTACGTTCGTGGTTTGGTTTATTTATTATTTTCCAGACTGACTACTCTTAACCGATCGATTAAAAGCAGGTGAAATATGTCTTTCTCTTTAAGATAATGAACAGGCAACGAATTTGTGCACTAGTATTGATTGTATACATCTGACTCGCCTACGGCTCGATGGGGCTTCGCCCCATGCCCCTTAGGGGTTGCCCTAAATTCGTAAATTAATAAGAAGTCAAGTTGTTAAACAGGTTAGTTCCAACCGAAGAACGGGTTAGCCAAGACAGTAACAAAAGTGTCTTATACACACTACTCACAATCAATAATAATAAAACGCTTTGAAAATCGTGTACGGGTTTTTTTTAAACCCCCTTCCTAATTCATCTTAATTCGTTAAAAAATATAATTGATAGTTGTGAAATAATAATTAAATATGTAAATAATCTAGTTATTATGCTCAATATCGGTACTGTAGAAAATTTTTCGATACGAGTATGACTCAATTAATTGGCGTATCATGAAAAAGAAGAAGTGAAATAAATATTTCAGCTTCAATTTAAGTAGGTTGTACTAAAAAGAGGCAAAAGAAACATATTTGTAAGTACAAAAATATAATTTAAGTTAAGATGATTGTTGCTGTGTTTAATGAAAAGAAGTTTAAAAACAAAGAGTTTAAATATAGTTGTGGTTGATGCTATAAATATAATTAGTAGTGGTAGTTACAGTAATAAATGTTTCTCTGTTACTTAGCCAGCTCTTGGTGTTGCAATCGTGAAAGAAGTGACATAATCCCCTGCGTCACACAAGTCAAATGAGAAATAAAAAACTTCAGGAAATAGAATACAAAGGTTTAAATCAAAGAAACAACGAATAAAATTTAAATTAATGAGCGAAAACAATAATTAAATAACATGAAAACAAAATAAAAGAAAAATAATAAAAACGGGGTGGATCCGCGAAAGCCCCTTACTATTAGAAAACATTTTACTGTTTGTTAAAATATGAAATTGAGAGTTGTGAAATAATAGTTATTAAATAAAGTTATTAAACAAATTTTCTGGTTATTGTTGTGGCTTTTGTTAAAATTCTAGTGATATGATACTTTAATTAAGGAGTTGTGGAAAGAACAGGAATGGAATAAGATTTATGAATTTTCATTGAAATAGGTTTTATTTTATGAATTGTAAAATGATTAAAATTTGTTTAAAAGTATAGTTTAGGTCAAGATGTTTTGAACTCAGGTGTTGTGAGTTCATTGTAGTCCTTCAAGTGACAATGTTTCTCTGTTAGTTTAACAGACCTATAATAACCTATCCTATAATATAATACGAGCTATGTCTGAAGGAATGTTTGTTCCACGTTCTCGAAATGTAGCTGTTAGATTTTGCTTAAACTTTGCACTTAAGAGTGTTTTGGCCCAAAATTAAGTTTAGAAACAGCCTCAGTCCCAGGAAAAATCGAAGTTGGTCTAAATTTAAGTTTGAAATCGTTATTTTTAACATTGGTCTTATTTTGGTAACGAAATAGTTGCTATTTTGGTAACGAAATAACAACTAAAATTAAAAAAAATAAAGGAACATAAATTTTAACAGTTTTTTAACAGCTGTTAGCTGTGAAGGGTCTGGTGTAGATTTAATAGCTTGATTACCATGTCACTATAACAAAAGTCAATTAAAACCAACGAGCAAAGCTCGGTTAACCTGGTACTAAATAGAGATACAATTATGGGAAAATTGACATAATCCCATGCCTCACCCAACTCAAATAAAAACTTGTAAATTGCAGGAGATAGAAGAAAAACATTTAAATCACTGAAATAGCGTATAACATTCAAATCAATGAGCGAAAACAAGAATTAAATAACATGAAAACAAAAGAATAGGAAACAAAAAACGGGGTTGATCCGCTAAAAACCCCTACTATTACAAACTACTAATTATAAGAATATAAAATCGAGACCTGTGAAATAATAATTTATTCATAAAAACCTGTTTGTTTTGTTCAATAGTCATTTAAAAATTCTCAAAAACATATTTTAAGGGTGTATTAAAATACAATGTAAAACACTGAATATAAATAAAACAGAAAGAAAATAATTAACTGTCTATTGATTATTGTACAAAGAAATAAAAGTATATTACGTTAAGATCACGGCACGAGCAACACAGAAAATTCATTGAATGCGAAATGTGGACGAAAGCGTAACCTGGGGTGAATTTGAATTAGTAATCTAAAATAAGGTGAAAATGAAACGAGAACCTAACATTTAAATCTGTTCTTTTTGTTCAATACTCATTTAAAAATTCTCAAAAACATATTTTAAGTGTGTATTAAAATATAATGTAAAATACTGGATATAAATAAAACAGAAAGATAATGATTAACTGTCTATTAATTATTGTACAAAGTAATAGAAATATATTACGTTAAGATCACGGCACGAGCTACACAGTAAATTCATTGAATGCGAAATTCGGCCGAAAGCGTAACCTGGGGTGAATTTGAATTAGTAATCTAAAATGAGATGAAAATGAAACGAGAACCTAACATTTAAATCGGTTCTTTTTATTCAATACTTATTTAAACATTCACAAAAACATATTTTTAAGTGTGTAAAAAAAAGTTAATATAAGACACTGAATACAAATTAAACATAAAAATAATAATTAACTGTCTATTAAGTATTGTACAAATTAATCGAAGTATGTTTCGTTAAGTTCACAGCTCAAGCTTCACAGCATAATTCATGTAATGCGAAATTGGGCCTAAAGGATAATCTTGTGTGAATTTGAATAAATAATCCAAAATAAGTTTAATACAAGACGAGAACCTAACATTATAATCTGTTAGTTTTGTTTATTAGTTGTTAATAATTCTCAAACACAAAATTGTTCATCAAAAGGCGTTCATATCTGTACTTAGAACAGTGCAAGTATCAAACACGGGTGTAGTTGAAAGAGATCATTTAAACACGAGCGAGAACTAAACCTGCTAAGTCGGCTGAACTACGTTACCGACAAATCTATATTTTTTACCTTTTTTATAGTTTAAAAGTAAAAAAGTTGTAGTTTTATAATTTTCCCTAAATATAAACATCTCAAAGAATGTCCATGCCAAATTTCAAGTCTCTAGCTTAAACGGTCGCTTCAGAACTTTAAGATCATAAGTGAGTGAGTGAGTCAGTTACACATGGGGCTGTATATATTATAGACTCGCCTACGGCTCGATGGGGGCTCCGCCCCCATGCCCCCTTAGGAGTTGACCCCTAGTTTGAATTAATAAAAAGTCAAGTTTGAAATAGTTTAGTTCCACACAAGATCTGAACAGCCAAGACAGTAACAAAACCATCTAATACACTAAATTCACAATCAATAGTAAAAAAAGCTTTTAAAATCTCCTATTAGTGTGTTTTAAAACCCCTCCTTAGTAAATAGTTTTAAAAAATTGAGCTGTGAAATAAATATTATCGTTAACATTGCTTCCAACTAACCATTGTTGTAATAGCAATAAAAAGATTATTATTATTATTATTATTATTTGAAATTAAAAAAAAATTGGTATAGGCTAAGATGTTTCAGTTCCGCCACGGGGTGGCCAAGAAACGCAGGAATCATATATGTAGTATATAGAGAAACGATAACAATTTTATCATTCAAAATCAGCAATTATTAATTTAACAATTTTAAATGATATACATACATACATATATATATATATATATATATATATATATATATATATATATATATATATATATATATATATATATAGAGGGACAAAATCAAGATATTTGAAATTTAAAAAAAATTTGGTATAGGCTAAGATGTTTCAGTTCCGCCACGGGGTGGCCAAGAAACGCAGGAATCATATATGTAGTATATAGAGAAACGATAACAATTTTATCATTCAAAATCAGCAATTATTAATTTAACAATTTTAAATGATATACATATATATATATATATATATATTAGTTCAGAAAATTAATAGAAATAGAGCCCTAGTAGTATGTAATAGATCACAGGGTATTAGGTACTATAATCATGAAGTCTTAAAGTCTTTATATAGGCATATATGTAGTATATAGAGAAACGATAACAATTTTATCATTCAAAATCAGCAATTATTAATTTAACAATTTTAAATGATATACATATATATATATATATATTAATAAAAATAGAGCCCTAGTAGTATGTAATAGATCACAGGGTATTAGGTACTATAATCATGAAGTCTTAAAGTCTTTATATAGTATTAAAATGAAGAAAGTTGCAACTTAAGAACCATGAAATCGGCGTACATTATGCATTTTCAACCAATGGTAGTAAAAAAACCAATAGTGAAATAATAGCCAAAAAAGGATTATTGGTTAAATTAAAATATACTGAAAGAGTTACAATAATTGATAAGCATAGAAAAGTTTTCAATTACAACAATAATAGGGTTAATCGAGACTTTAGGTGAGAGCACTGCATTGAGGAAGTTTGACGGACAAAGTGGCAGCGAGAAAAATTACTATTGAGTTTAATTCAATTGATTATTATAATATTTCTCTGCCTGATGGGTCATCAGATATGTAGATGGTCTTAAAAAACGTAGGAAGTAGGTAAACGTTAGCAAAAGTAAGAATGGACATTTCAATTGTTCTATAACTTAATATGTTCAATCGTTTCCTAAACTAAAATCTAAGCCTGATTGGACAGCAGCAAATAGGTCAAAGACCGGATGTCAAACGTGTTGGGACACGTTCAACTCTTCAAAGTAAAACTGCACCAGAACTATCAACTGAAGCGCTATATTCAATCTGGGGATTCATATAGAGAGACAGCATACAATTAGTAGAAAATTCAGTTATAATTACTGTATTAGGTAATTTTTTTGCGAGAACCTACAAGAAATTTTCCAGCATGAGAAAACCAAAGTCTAGAAAATGTAATAAGACCTAAAATATTTTTAGCAATTAATATAGAAATCGAAGCGGACATCACCTGAACGTAGAGATACGCTTTCGATTCAGTAAACTTCATTTTCAATAATAACACAGCAATCAGAGGGAAAACCATACGCAAACAACTATGCGCCCAAATGAGTATCATTATCGAGAGGAGGTGTAGTTAAAAGATGTCATTTAAGTACAAGCGAGAACTAAGCGACTATAATAGAGCTCCAAACGACATGTTTAAGAACCAATGTACTTCCTTACCGACACCTCGTCTTTTAAGAATTTTTTATAATTAGAGAGTTGAAAATATTTAGTTTGGGGCATTCATAATGTTTAAATCAAAGCGAGTATTACCCTGGTGAAATAACCCGCTCTCAATGCATCGAAACACCGTCGTTTACACAAGACGTTCATGTTTATGTACACAACAATATTCGTATCAAACACGGGTGTAGTTGAAAGAGATTATTTAAACACGAGCGAGAACTAAACCTGCAAAGTGATCTACGATACCACACGCGGTGATGTACGCTGATACGGCTGAACTACGTTACCGACAAATCTATATTTTTTACCTTTGTTATAGTTTAAAAGTAAAAAAATGGTAGTTTTATGATTTTCCCTAAATTGAAACATCTCAAAGAATGTCCATGCCAAATTTCAAGTCTCTATCTTAAACGGTCGCTTCAGGAATTTAATATCATCAGTGAGTGAGTGAGTCAGTTACACATGCGGCTGTATATATCATAGACTCGCCTACGGCTCGATGGGGGCTCCGCCCCCATGCCCCCTTAGGGGTTGCCCCGAATTCTTTAACTGTTGTAAAAGTCGTATATAATTAACAGACTTCATATAAATATAAGAGTTGAGAGTTAGTATCCTTAGCCACGACAAAGACAGAACCGGCTAGTAAACACTGTTCACAAGCAATTAAAATTGTTCATTAGCAATTGTTAAAAAATGTTGTGATTGTAATGGGTGGAGATAATTCAAAACGCAAAATAAAAGGGTTTGTTAGTAATGAAAATATAATGGCCTACGGTTCGTTTACAGAGGCTCTTTTCCCAAACCCCCTTCCTAATTTCTCCGAATTCTATAAAGGTTAATGGAGTTGTGAATAAATTAAACATGTAGGTATTATATAGGTATTTACTTAAAATTGATAAACTTATCTGTAAATAAGTTTCGCATAATAAGTAAGGTAATGAGTAAGATAAGTGTCGACTTAAGTTGTAGGATAGTAATAATTAATACAATAAAACAATTATTGTACCTTAGGAGTTGTGGCAGGAATTTGATTGGTTTGAAAGTATTAGTTATCATTGAAGTAGATTGTAATGAAGGAGTTGAAATGGGAAGAATACGTGTAATTTATTGTATTTAACGGGGAATTATAAAATAAACATAAGAAATTTGATGAAAAAATTAAAAGGATAAACTGAATAAAAAATTTGCATTAGACCATCGAAAACAACGAAAAATTCCATTAAAACCAAATAATTTGAAAACTTAAAAAGTGGGTAATTTATTGTATTTAATGGGGAATTATAAAATAAACATAAGAAATTTGATGAAAAAATTAAAAGGATAAACTGAATAAAAAATTTGCATTAGACCATCGAAAACAACGAAAAATTCCATTAAAACCAAATAATTTGAAAACTTAAAAAAGTGGATGCCAAAGACCCCTACTATTAAAAATAAAATACTATTCAGTTACCATCCTTCAATTGGTTGTATTGAAATTCCGGGGAATAACATAGCAATCCGTTAATATTGAACATACATTGATAAATACATAATGTAATATTGGCATTCATTACGATTCCTTCATTTCAGTTTTTAATGAATGGTGTTAAACTTCTACATTTACCTAATTTCCTTTTAAGTTACTGTCAAGGCAAATAAAAAAAATCAATCTTTTTAATACAAAAATACAGTAGTTACTAACAAAATAATGTTAAATATTGGTTAAAATTCCAAATTTACCATAAACATCAAAGGCCCTATCTTTTAGCTGTAGGGCCAGGACATTAAATAAAAATCAAAGTATAGCAATCACTTGCTTGAAATAGTGATTCGTTCCACCTAACAGTCAAAAGAAGAATACGTGATATTGGATGGTGCTGTGCAAGATATGTCTATGCGCAAAGTTAAGGTTCTAAGTAAAATATTATAGTAGTTATAAAAGTATAGATCACAGGGTAATAGGTACTATAATCATGAAGTCTTAATGAAGTCTTAAAATAAAGAAAGTTGCAACTTAAGAGCCATAAAATCGGCGTAAAGTATGCATTTTCAACCTATAGTTGTCAAAAACCCAATTGTGAAATAATAGCCAAAAAGGATTATTAGCTAAATTAAAATATACTGAATGAGTTATAATAATTGAAAAGCATCGAATAGTTTAAATTACAACAATAATAAAGGTAAACGAGACTTTAGGAGAGAGCACTGCATTGAGGAATTTTGACGGACAAAGTGACAGCGAAAAAAAATACTATTGAGTTTAACTAAAATTTAAGCCTTATTGGATAGCAGCAAATAGGTTAAAGACGGGTTGTCAAACGTGTGGGACACGTTTAAATTGAAACTGCACCAGAACTATCAACTGAAGCACCAAATTCAATCTGGGGATCCATATAGAGGGACAGCATACAAATAGTAGAAAATTAAGTTATAATTACTGTATAAGTTAATTTTTTGTGCGAAAACCTACAAGAAATTTTCCTGCATGAGTTCGGCCGAAAGCTTAACCTGGGGTGAATTTGAATAAGTAATCTAAAATAAATTGAAAATGAAACTAGAACCTAACATTTAAATCAGTTACCTCTGTTCCATGGTTATATAAAAGTTCTCTAAAACATATTTTTGATGTGAGTAAAAATATAATAAGAGACACGCTTTCAATGCAGCGCAATCTCATTGCTATTGAAGTCAGGTGTAAAACGATTTGTTAGAAATAAAGAACAGTATCAAGAACGCAGGTGTAGTTAAAAGACATGATTTAAATACAAGCGAGAACCAAGCGACTATAATAGCGCTCCAAGCGACATCTTTAAGAACTAACGTACTTCCTTACCGACACCTCGGCTTTTTAACATTTTTTTATAGTATAAAAGTAAAAAAATTGTAATTTTATGATTTTCCCTAAATTGAAACATCTCAAAGAATGTTCATGCCAAATTTCAAGTCTCTAGCTTAAACGGTCGCTTCAGGAATTTAAGATCATCAGTGAGTCAGTCAGTTACACATGCGGCTGTATATATTAAACATAAGAAATTTGATGAAAAAATTAAAAGGATAAACTGAATAAAAAATTTGCATTAGACCATCGAAAACAACGAAAAATTCCATTAAAACCAAATAATTTGAAAACTTAAAAAAGTGGATGCCAAAGACCCCTACTATTAAAAATAAAATACTATTCAGTTACCATCCTTCAATTGGTTGTATTGAAATTCCGGGGAATAACATAGCAATCCGTTAATATTGAACATACATTGATAAATACATAATGTAATATTGGCATTCATTACGATTCCTTCATTTCAGTTTTTAATGAATGGTGTTAAACTTCTACATTTACCTAATTTCCTTTTAAGTTACTGTCAAGGCAAATAAAAAAAATCAATCTTTTTAATACAAAAATACAGTAGTTACTAACAAAATAATGTTAAATATTGGTTAAAATTCCAAATTTACCATAAACATCAAAGGCCCTATCTTTTAGCTGTAGGGCCAGGACATTAAATAAAAATCAAAGTATAGCAATCACTTGCTTGAAATAGTGATTCGTTCCACCTAACAGTCAAAAGAAGAATACGTGATATTGGATGGTGCTGTGCAAGATATGTCTATGCGCAAAGTTAAGGTTCTAAGTAAAATATTATAGTAGTTATAAAAGTATAGATCACAGGGTAATAGGTACTATAATCATGAAGTCTTAATGAAGTCTTAAAATAAAGAAAGTTGCAACTTAAGAGCCATAAAATCGGCGTAAAGTATGCATTTTCAACCTATAGTTGTCAAAAACCCAATTGTGAAATAATAGCCAAAAAGGATTATTAGCTAAATTAAAATATACTGAATGAGTTATAATAATTGAAAAGCATCGAATAGTTTAAATTACAACAATAATAAAGGTAAACGAGACTTTAGGAGAGAGCACTGCATTGAGGAATTTTGACGGACAAAGTGACAGCGAAAAAAAATACTATTGAGTTTAACTAAAATTTAAGCCTTATTGGATAGCAGCAAATAGGTTAAAGACGGGTTGTCAAACGTGTGGGACACGTTTAAATTGAAACTGCACCAGAACTATCAACTGAAGCACCAAATTCAATCTGGGGATCCATATAGAGGGACAGCATACAAATAGTAGAAAATTAAGTTATAATTACTGTATAAGTTAATTTTTTGTGCGAAAACCTACAAGAAATTTTCCTGCATGAGTTCGGCCGAAAGCTTAACCTGGGGTGAATTTGAATAAGTAATCTAAAATAAATTGAAAATGAAACTAGAACCTAACATTTAAATCAGTTACCTCTGTTCCATGGTTATATAAAAGTTCTCTAAAACATATTTTTGATGTGAGTAAAAATATAATAAGAGACACGCTTTCAATGCAGCGCAATCTCATTGCTATTGAAGTCAGGTGTAAAACGATTTGTTAGAAATAAAGAACAGTATCAAGAACGCAGGTGTAGTTAAAAGACATGATTTAAATACAAGCGAGAACCAAGCGACTATAATAGCGCTCCAAGCGACATCTTTAAGAACTAACGTACTTCCTTACCGACACCTCGGCTTTTTAACATTTTTTTATAGTATAAAAGTAAAAAAATTGTAATTTTATGATTTTCCCTAAATTGAAACATCTCAAAGAATGTTCATGCCAAATTTCAAGTCTCTAGCTTAAACGGTCGCTTCAGGAATTTAAGATCATCAGTGAGTCAGTCAGTTACACATGCGGCTGTATATATTATTGACTCGCCTACGGCTCGATGGGGCTTCGCCCCATGCCCCTTAGGGGTTTCCCTAAATTGGTAAATTAATAAGAAGTCAAGTTGTTAAACAGGTTAGTTCCAACCGAAGAACGGGTCAGCCGAGACAGTAACAAAACTATCTAATACTCTAAATTCACAATCGATAGTAAAAAAAGCTTTAATAATCTCCTATTAGTAGGTTTTAATACTCCTCCTTAGTAAATAGTTTTAAAAAAAATTGAGCTGTGAGATAAATATTATTTATGTAAATATTCTAGGTGTTATGCTTGATGGAGGGTCCAACCCAATAATTGGTTGCCCCAATTCCTTAAATTACTGTCAAAACCTCATACAATGAACAGGCTAGTTGAGGGCTCAACTCCAACGGCAGTAACAGAAGCTGCCAATATACACTACTCACAATAAATAATAATAAGCTTTGAAATTTGCTCACGGCTCATGGTATAATCCCACTCCCCCCTTAATTCGTAAAAAATATAATGGAGTTGTGAAATATTAATGAACTATGTAAATAGTCATGCTCAAAAGTTGTGTAAAAATTTGGAGATACGATTATGATTGCACATGATTGAGGTAATAATAGCTGTATTCTGAAAAGATAAAAGTGGAATAAAATTATAAGTTTATATAGAGGATCGTTGTATGTAATAGAAGAAAAACGGGACAAAATCAAGATATATGAAATTATAAAAAAAAATGGTATAGGCTAAGATGCTTCAGTTCCGCCACGGGGTGGCCAAGAAACGCAGGAATCATATATGTACCATATAGAGAAACGATAACAATTTTATCATTCAAAATCAGAAATTATTAGTTTAACAATTTTAAATGTTATATATATATATATATATTAGTTCAGAAAATTAATAAAAATAGAGCCCTAGTAGTATGTAATAGATCACAGGGTATTAGGTACTATAATCATGAAGTCTTTAAGTCTTTATATAGTCTTAAAATGAAGAAAGTTGCAACTTAAGAACCATAAAATCGGCGTACATTATGCATTTTCAACCAATGGTAGTAAAAAAAAACCAATTGTGAAATAATAGCCAAAAAAGGATTATCGGTTAAATTAAAATATACTGAAAGAGTTACAATAATTGATAAGTATAGAATAGTTTTAAATTACAACAATAATAGGGTTAATCGAGACTTTAGGTGAGAGCACTGCATTGAGGAAGTTTGACGGACAAAGTGGCAGCGAGAAAAATTACTATTGAGTTTAATTCAATTGGTTATTATAATATTTCTCAGCCCGATGGGTCATCAGATATGTAGATGGTTTAAAAAAAACGTCGGAAGTAGGTAAACATTAGCCAAGGTAAGAATGGAAAGTTCAATCGTTCTATAACTTGATATGTTCAATCGTTTCCTAAACTAAAATCTAAGCCTGATTGGACGGCAGCAAATAGGTCAAAGACCGGATGTCAAACGTGTTGGGACACGTTCAACCTTCAAAGTAAAACTGCACCAGAACTATCAACTGAAGCGCTATATTCAATCTGGGGATTCATATAGAGAGACAGCATACAAATAGTAGAAAATTAAGAATAATTACTGTATTAGGGTTTTTTTTGTGCGAAAACCTACAAGAAATTTTCCAGCATGAGAAGACTAAAGTCTAGAAAATGTAGTAAGACCTACAATATTTTTAGCAATTAATCATTTACTTTGCGGGCGTTACTGCGGCAAAAAATATGCAGTACTAGAATAATATGTTTAAAGTATTCGCACAAGCTTCGTAGAGCTCACCATAGTAATGATAAAATTAATAGTATAATATTGTAACAAAGTATTCCAGCACTACGCTCAATCGTCTCTCAAAAGACAAGAGTAATAGCAATAGCCAATATGAACAAATGAATTTAAATAAAACGAAACGAGAACCTCACATTTCAATCAACATTTTCGTATTACTTTAGAGTACGTGCATTAAATTTATTTCACCATCCTTAAAACAAATGCTATATTACAGTTACAGCTATATTACAATATACTGTAAACTGAAATTTACACTAACGTAGTTTATACAACGCTTAAGATCACTGCTCAGCAAAACTGTCACGAAAAAAGGAAGAGGTGTAGTTAAAAGACATCATTTAAATACAAGCGAGAACTAAGCGACTATAATAGCGCTCCAAGCGATATCTTTAAGAACCAACCTACTTCCTTACCGACACCTCGGTATTTTTATAATTTTAAAGTTGAAAATTTGTAGTTTTTGGGCATAATAAAATCAAAGCTAGTATTACCCTGGTGAAATAACCCGCTCTCAATGCATCGAATCACCGTCGTGTACATGAAGATGTTCATGTTCGTATGAAATACAATATTTGTATCAAACACGGGTGTAGTTGTAAGAGATCATTTAAACACGAGCGAGAACTAAACCTGCAAGATCTACGTTAACCAAACGGTGATATATGCTCACACGGCTGAACTACGTTACCGACAAATCTATATTTTTTACCTTTTTTATAGTTTAAAAGTAAAAAAATCGTAGTTTTATGATTTTCCCTAAATTGAAACATCTCAAAGAATGTCCATGCCAAATTTCAAGTCTCTATCTTAAACGGTCGCTTCAGGACATTACTATCATCAGTGAGTCAGTCAGTTACACATAGGGCTGTATATATTATAGATAGACTCGCCTACGGCTCGATGGGGGCTCCGCCCCCATGCCCCCTTATAGGGTTGCCCCAAATTTGTTAATTGCTCTTAGTCTCAAGTACCGAACAGGCTAGACCCCCCCCCCTGCTAGGGGTTGCCCTAAATTCGTAAATTAATGAAAAGTCGAGTTTAAAATACGATAGTTCCACGGAAGAACTGCACAGTCAAGACAGTAACAAAACACACAATACACAAATCCACAATTAATAGTAAACAAAGCTTTAAAAAAACTCATATGAATCGGTTTTAAACCCCCTTCGTAATTAAAATTCGTTTAAAAGTTTTGAGCTGTGAATTTATAATTATTTATGTAAATATTTTAGGTGTTATGCTGGTAAAAATAAATACTTTAGATTAGACGATTGTTGTTGTGTTAGTTGAAAAGAAATTTCAATTAAAAGAGTTATAGTTGTTGTTGTTGTTGCTATCATTATATTTAATAGTAGTAGTTATGGTAACAAGTATTTCTCTGATCGGTAGCTAAATATAAAGTTTTAAATTTCTATAAATTTTGTGTATCATATCTTATAATATAATACGAGCTATGTCTGAAGGGATGTGTGTTCCACGATCTCGAAATGTAGCTGTTAGATTTTGCTTGAACTTTGCGCTTAAGTGTGTTTTGGCCCAAAATTAAGTTTAGAAACAGCCTTAGTCACAGGAAAAATCGAAGTTGGTCTAAATTTAAGTTTAAAAATCGTTATTTTTAACATTGGTCTTATAGGTTGCTATTTTGGTGACGAAATAACAACTAAAAGTAAACAAAAATAAAGGAACATAAATTTTAAGCAGTTTTTTAACAGCTGTTAGCTGTGAAGAGTCTGGTGTAGATTTAATAGCTTGATTACCATGACACTATAACAAAAGTCAATTAAAACCAACCAGCAGGGCTCGGTTAACCTGGTACTAAATAGAGATACAATTATGGAAAAATTGACATAATCCCATGCCTCACCCAACTCAAATAAAAACTTGTAAATTGCAGGAGATAGAAGAAAAACATTTAAATCACTGAAATAGCGTATAACATTCAAATCAATGAGCGAAAACAAGAATTAAATAACATGAAAAGAAAATAATAGGAAAGAATAAAAACGGGGTTGATCCGCACAAAAACCCTACTACTAGAAACTACCAATTATAAGAATATAAAATCGAGACCTGTGAAATAATAATTTATTCATAAAAACCTGTTTGTTTTGATCAATAGTCATTTAAAAATTCTCAAAAACATATTTTAAGTGTGTATTAAAATATAATGTAAAACACTGAATATAATTAAAACAGAAAGATAATAATTAACAGTCTATTAATTATTGTACAAAGTAATAGAAGTAGATTACGTAAGATCACGGCACGAACTACACAATAAATTCATTGAATGCGAAATTCGACCGAAAGTGTAACCTGGGGTGAATCTGAATTAGTAATCTAAAATAAGGGAAAAATGAAACGAGAACCTAACCTTTAAATCTGTTCTTTTTGTTCAATACTCATTTAAACATTCTCAAAAACATATTTTAAGTGTGTATTAAAATATAATGTAAAATACTGAATATAAATAAAACAGAAATATAATAATTAACTGTCTATTAATTATTGTACAAAGTAATAGAAGTATATTACGTTATGATCACGGAACGAGCTACTCAGTAAATTCATTGAATGCGGAATTCGGCCAATAGTGTAGCCTGGGGTGAATCTGAATTAGTAATCTAAAATAAGGGAAAAAATAAACGAGAACCTAACATTTAAATCTGTTCTCTTTGTTCAATACTCATTTAAACATTCTCAAAAACATATTTTAAGTGTGTATTAAAATATTCTAAAATAAATTGAATACAAGACGAGAACCTAACTTAAATATCTGTTTGTTTTTATCAATAGTTGTTGAAATTCTCAATAACATAATCGTTCATTAAAAGACGTACATATCTGTAAGAAATACAATGCTAGTATCAAACACGGGTGTAGTTGAAAGAGATCATTTAAACACGAGCGAGAACTAAACCTGCAAAGTGATCTACGATACCACGCGGTGATCTGTTTGTTTTTATCAATAGTTGTTAAAATTCTCAATAACATAATCGTTCATTAAAAGACGTACATATCTGTAAGAAATACAATGCTAGTATCAAACACGGGTGTAGTTGAAAGAGATCATTTAAACACGAGCGAGAACTAAACCTGCAAAGTGATCTACGATACCACGCGGTGATATACGCCGATACGGCTGAACTACTTTACCGACAAATCTATATTTTTTAGATTTTTTATAGTTTAAAAGTAAAAAAGTTGTAGTTTTATAATTTTCCCTAAATTGAAACATCTCAAAGAATGTCCATGCCAAATTTCAAGTGTCTAGCTTCAACGATGGCTTCAGGACTTTCCTATCATCAGTGAGTGAGTGAGTCAGTTACACATGGGGCTGTATATATAATAGACTCGCCTACGGCTCGATGGGGGCTCCGCCCCCATGCCCCCTTATAGGGTTGCCCCAAATTTGTTAATTGCTCTTAGTCTCAAGTACCGAACAGGCTAGACCCCCCCCCTGCTAGGGGTTGCCCTAAATTCGTAAATTAATGAAAAGTCGAGTTTAAAATACGATAGTTCCACGGAAGAACTGCACAGTCAAGACAGTAACAAAACACACAATACACAAATCCACAATTAATAGTAAACAAAGCTTTAAAAAAACTCATATGAATCGGTTTTAAACCCCCTTCGTAATTAAAATTCGTTTAAAAGTTTTGAGCTGTGAATTTATAATTATTTATGTAAATATTTTAGGTGTTATGCTGGTAAAAATAAATACTTTAGATTAGACGATTGTTGTTGTGTTAGTTGAAAAGAAATTTCAATTAAAAGAGTTATAGTTGTTGTTGTTGCTATCATTATATTTAATAGTAGTAGTTATGGTAACAAGTATTTCTCTGATCGGTAGCTAAATATAAAGTTTTAAATTTCTATAAATTTTGTGTATCATATCTTATAATATAATACGAGCTATGTCTGAAGGGATGTGTGTTCCACGATCTCGAAATGTAGCTGTTAGATTTTGCTTGAACTTTGCGCTTAAGTGTGTTTTGGCCCAAAATTAAGTTTAGAAACAGCCTTAGTCACAGGAAAAATCGAAGTTGGTCTAAATTTAAGTTTAAAAATCGTTATTTTTAACATTGGTCTTATAGGTTGCTATTTTGGTGACGAAATAACAACTAAAAGTAAACAAAAATAAAGGAACATAAATTTTAAGCAGTTTTTTAACAGCTGTTAGCTGTGAAGAGTCTGGTGTAGATTTAATAGCTTGATTACCATGACACTATAACAAAAGTCAATTAAAACCAACCAGCAGGGCTCGGTTAACCTGGTACTAAATAGAGATACAATTATGGAAAAATTGACATAATCCCATGCCTCACCCAACTCAAATAAAAACTTGTAAATTGCAGGAGATAGAAGAAAAACATTTAAATCACTGAAATAGCGTATAACATTCAAATCAATGAGCGAAAACAAGAATTAAATAACATGAAAAGAAAATAATAGGAAAGAATAAAAACGGGGTTGATCCGCACAAAAACCCTACTACTAGAAACTACCAATTATAAGAATATAAAATCGAGACCTGTGAAATAATAATTTATTCATAAAAACCTGTTTGTTTTGATCAATAGTCATTTAAAAATTCTCAAAAACATATTTTAAGTGTGTATTAAAATATAATGTAAAACACTGAATATAATTAAAACAGAAAGATAATAATTAACAGTCTATTAATTATTGTACAAAGTAATAGAAGTAGATTACGTAAGATCACGGCACGAACTACACAATAAATTCATTGAATGCGAAATTCGACCGAAAGTGTAACCTGGGGTGAATCTGAATTAGTAATCTAAAATAAGGGAAAAATGAAACGAGAACCTAACCTTTAAATCTGTTCTTTTTGTTCAATACTCATTTAAACATTCTCAAAAACATATTTTAAGTGTGTATTAAAATATAATGTAAAATACTGAATATAAATAAAACAGAAATATAATAATTAACTGTCTATTAATTATTGTACAAAGTAATAGAAGTATATTACGTTATGATCACGGAACGAGCTACTCAGTAAATTCATTGAATGCGGAATTCGGCCAATAGTGTAGCCTGGGGTGAATCTGAATTAGTAATCTAAAATAAGGGAAAAAATAAACGAGAACCTAACATTTAAATCTGTTCTCTTTGTTCAATACTCATTTAAACATTCTCAAAAACATATTTTAAGTGTGTATTAAAATATTCTAAAATAAATTGAATACAAGACGAGAACCTAACTTAAATATCTGTTTGTTTTTATCAATAGTTGTTGAAATTCTCAATAACATAATCGTTCATTAAAAGACGTACATATCTGTAAGAAATACAATGCTAGTATCAAACACGGGTGTAGTTGAAAGAGATCATTTAAACACGAGCGAGAACTAAACCTGCAAAGTGATCTACGATACCACGCGGTGATCTGTTTGTTTTTATCAATAGTTGTTAAAATTCTCAATAACATAATCGTTCATTAAAAGACGTACATATCTGTAAGAAATACAATGCTAGTATCAAACACGGGTGTAGTTGAAAGAGATCATTTAAACACGAGCGAGAACTAAACCTGCAAAGTGATCTACGATACCACGCGGTGATATACGCCGATACGGCTGAACTACTTTACCGACAAATCTATATTTTTTAGATTTTTTATAGTTTAAAAGTAAAAAAGTTGTAGTTTTATAATTTTCCCTAAATTGAAACATCTCAAAGAATGTCCATGCCAAATTTCAAGTGTCTAGCTTCAACGATGGCTTCAGGACTTTCCTATCATCAGTGAGTGAGTGAGTCAGTTACACATGGGGCTGTATATATAATAGACTCGCCTACGGCTCGATGGGGGCTCCGCCCCCATGCCCCCTTAGGAGTTGCCCCCTAGTTTGAATTAATAAAAAGTCAAGTTTGAAATAGTTTAGTTTAACAGAAGAACTGGACAGCCAAGACAGTAACAAAACCGTCTAATACACTAAATTCACAATCAATAGTAAAAAAAGCTTTAATAATCTCCTATGAATAGGTTTTAATAGCCCTCCTTAGTAAATAGTTTTAAAAAATTGAGCTGTGAGATAAATATTATTTATGTAAATATTCTAGGTGTTATGCTTGATGGAGGGTCCAACCAATAATTGGTTGCCCCAATTCCGTAAATTACTGTCAAAACCTCATACAATCAACAGGCTAGTTGAGGGCTTAACTCCAACGGCAGTAACAGAAGCCGCCAATACACACTACTCACAATAAATAATAATAAGCTTTGAAATTTGCTCACGGCTCATGGTATAATCCCACTCCCCCCTTACTTGGTAAAAAAATATAATGGAGTTGTGAAATATTAATGAACTATGTAAATAGTCATGCTCAAAAGTTGTTGTGTAAAAATTTGGAGATACGATTATGATTGCACATGATTGAGGTAATAATAGCTGTATTCTGAAAAGATAAAAGTGGAATAAAATTATAAGTTTATATAGAGGATCGTTGTATGTAATAGAAGAAAAACGGGACAAAATCAAGATATTTGAAATTAAAAAAAAATGTTATAGGCTAAGATGCTTCAGTTCCGCCACGGGGTGGCCAAGAAACGCAGGAATCATATATGTACCATATAGAGAAACGATAACAATTTTATCATTCAAAATCAGCGATTATTAGTTTAACAATTTTAAATGTTATATATATATTAGTTCAGAAAATTAATAAAAATAGAGCCCTAGTAGTATGTAATAGATCACAGGGTATTAGGTACTATAATCATGAAGTCTTAAAGTCTTTATATAGTCTTAAAATGAAGAAAGTTGCAACTTAAGAACCATAAAATCGGCGTACATTATGCATTTTCAACCAATGGTAGTAAAAAAAAACCAATTGTGAAATAATAGCCAAAAAAGGATTATCGGTTAAATTAAAATATACTGAAAGAGTTACAATAATTGATAAGTATAGAATAGTTTTAAATTACAACAATAATAGGGTTAATCGAGACTTTAGGTGAGAGCACTGCATTGAGGAAGTTTGTCGGACAAAGTGGCAGCGAGAAAAATTACTATTGAGTTTAATTCAATTGGTTATTATAATATTTCTCAGCCTGATGGGTCATCAGATATGTAGATGGTTTAAAAAACGTCGGTAAGGTAGGTAAACGTTAGCAAAAGTAAGAATGGACATTTCAATTGTTCTATAACTTAATATGTTCAATCGTTTCCTAAACTAAAATCTAAGCCTGATTGGACAGCAGCAAATAGGTCAAAGACCGGATGTCAAACGTGTTGGGACACGTTCAACTCTTCAAAGTAAAACTGCACCAGAACTATCAACTGTAGCGCTATATTCAATCTGGGGATTCATATAGAGAGACAGCATACAAATAGTAGAAAATTAAGAATAATTACTGTATTAGGGTTTTTTTTTGTGCGAAAACCTACAAGAAATTTTCCAGCATGAGAAGACTAAAGTCTAGAAAATGTAGTAAGACCTAAAATATTTTTGGTAATTAATCATTTACTTTACGGGCGTTACTGCGGCAAAAAATATGCAGTACTAAAATAATATGTTTAAAGTATTCGCACAAGCTTCGTAGAGCTCACCATAGTAATGATAAAATTAATAATATAATATTGTAACAAAGTATTCCAGCACTACGCTCAATCGTCTCTCAAAAGACAAGAGTAATAGCAATAGCCAATATGAACAAATCAATTTAAATAAAACGAAACGAGAACCTCACATTTCAATCAACATTTTCGTGTTACTTTAGAGTACGTGCATTAAATTTATTTCACCATCCTTAAAACAAATGTTATATTACAGTTACAGCTATATTACAATATACTGTAAACTGAAATTTGCACTAACGTAGATTATACAACGTTTAAGATCACTGCTCTGCAAAACTGTCACGAAAACTTCATCAGGAACAGGTGTGGTTAAAAGACATAATTTAAATACAACCGAGAATTAAGCGACCTTAATTTAAAGTTACTATAGAAATCAAAGCGGACATCACCTAAATATAAATATACGCTTTCGATTCAGTAAACTTCATTTTCAATAATAACACAGCAATCAGAAGGAAAACCATACGCAAACAACTATGCACCCAATTGAAAGTAATTATCAGGAAGAGGTGTAGTTAAAAGACATCTTTTAAATACAAGCGAGAACTAAGCGACTATAATAGCGCTCCAAGCGATATCTTTAAGAACCAACGTACTTCTTTACCGACACCTCGGTATTTATATAATTTGAAAGTTGAAAATTTGTAGTTTTTGGGCATAATACTGGATATATTCAAGCGAGTATTACCCTGGTGAAATAACCCGCTCTCAATGTATCGAAACACCGTCGTCTACATAGAGGTGTTCATGTTTACATGTAATACAGTATTTGTATCAAACACGGGTGTAGTTGAAAGAGATCAATTAAACACGAGCGAGAACTAAACCTGCAAAGTGATCTACGTTACCCAAACGGTGATATACGCTCACACGGCTGAACTACGTTACCGACAAATCTATATTTTTTTACATTTTTTATAGTTTAAAAGTAAAAAAGTTGTAGTTTTATGATTTTCCCTAAATTGAAACATCTCAAAGAATGTCCATGCCAAATTTCAAGTCTCTAGCTTTAACGGTCGCTTCAGGACATTACTATCATCAGTGAGTGAGTCAGTTACACATGGGGCTGTATATATTATAGACTCGCCTACGGCTCGATGGGGGCTCCGCCCCCATGCCCCCTTATAGGGTTGCCCCAAATTTGTTAATTGCTCTTAGTCTCAAGTACCGAACAGGCTAGACCCCCCCCCTGCTAGGGGTTGCCCTAAATTCGTAAATTAATGAAAAGTCGAGTTTAAAATACGATAGTTCCACGGAAGAACTGCACAGTCAAGACAGTAACAAAACACACAATACACAAATCCACAATTAATAGTAAACAAAGCTTTAAAAAAACTCATATGAATCGGTTTTAAACCCCCTTCGTAATTAAAATTCGTTTAAAAGTTTTGAGCTGTGAATTTATAATTATTTATGTAAATATTTTAGGTGTTATGCTGGTAAAAATAAATACTTTAGATTAGACGATTGTTGTTGTGTTAGTTGAAAAGAAATTTCAATTAAAAGAGTTATAGTTGTTGTTGTTGCTATCATTATATTTAATAGTAGTAGTTATGGTAACAAGTATTTCTCTGATCGGTAGCTAAATATAAAGTTTTAAATTTCTATAAATTTTGTGTATCATATCTTATAATATAATACGAGCTATGTCTGAAGGGATGTGTGTTCCACGATCTCGAAATGTAGCTGTTAGATTTTGCTTGAACTTTGCGCTTAAGTGTGTTTTGGCCCAAAATTAAGTTTAGAAACAGCCTTGGTCACAGGAAAAATCGAAGTTGGTCTAAATTTAAGTTTAAAAATCGTTATTTTTAACATTGGTCTTATAGGTTGCTATTTTGGTGACGAAATAACAACTAAAAGTAAACAAAAATAAAGGAACATAAATTTTAAGCAGTTTTTTAACAGCTGTTAGCTGTGAAGAGTCTGGTGTAGATTTAATAGCTTGATTACCATGACACTATAACAAAAGTCAATTAAAACCAACCAGCAGGGCTCGGTTAACCTGGTACTAAATAGAGATACAATTATGGAAAAATTGACATAATCCCATGCCTCACCCAACTCAAATAAAAACTTGTAAATTGCAGGAGATAGAAGAAAAACATTTAAATCACTGAAATAGCGTATAACATTCAAATCAATGAGCGAAAACAAGAATTAAATAACATGAAAAGAAAATAATAGGAAAGAATAAAAACGGGGTTGATCCGCACAAAAACCCTACTACTAGAAACTACCAATTATAAGAATATAAATAAAACAGAAATATAATAATTAACTGTCTATTAATTATTGTACAAAGTAATAGAAGTATATTACGTTATGATCACGGAACGAGCTACTCAGTAAATTCATTGAATGCGGAATTCGGCCAATAGTGTAGCCTGGGGTGAATCTGAATTAGTAATCTAAAATAAGGGAAAAAATAAACGAGAACCTAACATTTAAATCTGTTCTCTTTGTTCAATACTCATTTAAACATTCTCAAAAACATATTTTAAGTGTGTATTAAAATATTCTAAAATAAATTGAATACAAGACGAGAACCTAACTTAAATATCTGTTTGTTTTTATCAATAGTTGTTGAAATTCTCAATAACATAATCGTTCATTAAAAGACGTACATATCTGTAAGAAATACAATGCTAGTATCAAACACGGGTGTAGTTGAAAGAGATCATTTAAACACGAGCGAGAACTAAACCTGCAAAGTGATCTACGATACCACGCGGTGATCTGTTTGTTTTTATCAATAGTTATTAAAATTCTCAATAACATAATCGTTCATTAAAAGACGTACATATCTGTAAGAAATACAATGCTAGTATCAAACACGGGTGTAGTTGAAAGAGATCATTTAAACACGAGCGAGAACTAAACCTGCAAAGTGATCTACGATACCACGCGGTGATATACGCCGATACGGCTGAACTACTTTACCGACAAATCTATATTTTTTAGATTTTTTATAGTTTAAAAGTAAAAAAGTTGTAGTTTTATAATTTTCCCTAAATTGAAACATCTCAAAGAATGTCCATGCCAAATTTCAAGTGTCTAGCTTCAACGATGGCTTCAGGACTTTCCTATCATCAGTGAGTGAGTGAGTCAGTTACACATGGGGCTGTATATATAATAGACTCGCCTACGGCTCGATGGGGGCTCCGCCCCCATGCCCCCTTAGGAGTTGCCCCCTAGTTTGAATTAATAAAAAGTCAAGTTTGAAATAGTTTAGTTTAACAGAAGAACTGGACAGCCAAGACAGTAACAAAACCGTCTAATACACTAAATTCACAATCAATAGTAAAAAAAGCTTTAATAATCTCCTATGAATAGGTTTTAATAGCCCTCCTTAGTAAATAGTTTTAAAAAATTGAGCTGTGAGATAAATATTATTTATGTAAATATTCTAGGTGTTATGCTTGATGGAGGGTCCAACCAATAATTGGTTGCCCCAATTCCGTAAATTACTGTCAAAACCTCATACAATCAACAGGCTAGTTGAGGGCTTAACTCCAACGGCAGTAACAGAAGCCGCCAATACACACTACTCACAATAAATAATAATAAGCTTTGAAATTTGCTCACGGCTCATGGTATAATCCCACTCCCCCCTTACTTGGTAAAAAAATATAATGGAGTTGTGAAATATTAATGAACTATGTAAATAGTCATGCTCAAAAGTTGTTGTGTAAAAATTTGGAGATACGATTATGATTGCACATGATTGAGGTAATAATAGCTGTATTCTGAAAAGATAAAAGTGGAATAAAATTATAAGTTTATATAGAGGATCGTTGTATGTAATAGAAGAAAAACGGGACAAAATCAAGATATTTGAAATTAAAAAAAAATGTTATAGGCTAAGATGCTTCAGTTCCGCCACGGGGTGGCCAAGAAACGCAGGAATCATATATGTACCATATAGAGAAACGATAACAATTTTATCATTCAAAATCAGCGATTATTAGTTTAACAATTTTAAATGTTATATATATATTAGTTCAGAAAATTAATAAAAATAGAGCCCTAGTAGTATGTAATAGATCACAGGGTATTAGGTACTATAATCATGAAGTCTTAAAGTCTTTATATAGTCTTAAAATGAAGAAAGTTGCAACTTAAGAACCATAAAATCGGCGTACATTATGCATTTTCAACCAATGGTAGTAAAAAAAAACCAATTGTGAAATAATAGCCAAAAAAGGATTATCGGTTAAATTAAAATATACTGAAAGAGTTACAATAATTGATAAGTATAGAATAGTTTTAAATTACAACAATAATAGGGTTAATCGAGACTTTAGGTGAGAGCACTGCATTGAGGAAGTTTGTCGGACAAAGTGGCAGCGAGAAAAATTACTATTGAGTTTAATTCAATTGGTTATTATAATATTTCTCAGCCTGATGGGTCATCAGATATGTAGATGGTTTAAAAAACGTCGGTAAGGTAGGTAAACGTTAGCAAAAGTAAGAATGGACATTTCAATTGTTCTATAACTTAATATGTTCAATCGTTTCCTAAACTAAAATCTAAGCCTGATTGGACAGCAGCAAATAGGTCAAAGACCGGATGTCAAACGTGTTGGGACACGTTCAACTCTTCAAAGTAAAACTGCACCAGAACTATCAACTGTAGCGCTATATTCAATCTGGGGATTCATATAGAGAGACAGCATACAAATAGTAGAAAATTAAGAATAATTACTGTATTAGGGTTTTTTTTGTGCGAAAACCTACAAGAAATTTTCCAGCATGAGAAGACTAAAGTCTAGAAAATGTAGTAAGACCTAAAATATTTTTGGTAATTAATCATTTACTTTACGGGCGTTACTGCGGCAAAAAATATGCAGTACTAAAATAATATGTTTAAAGTATTCGCACAAGCTTCGTAGAGCTCACCATAGTAATGATAAAATTAATAATATAATATTGTAACAAAGTATTCCAGCACTACGCTCAATCGTCTCTCAAAAGACAAGAGTAATAGCAATAGCCAATATGAACAAATCAATTTAAATAAAACGAAACGAGAACCTCACATTTCAATCAACATTTTCGTGTTACTTTAGAGTACGTGCATTAAATTTATTTCACCATCCTTAAAACAAATGTTATATTACAGTTACAGCTATATTACAATATACTGTAAACTGAAATTTGCACTAACGTAGATTATACAACGTTTAAGATCACTGCTCTGCAAAACTGTCACGAAAACTTCATCAGGAACAGGTGTGGTTAAAAGACATAATTTAAATACAACCGAGAATTAAGCGACCTTAATTTAAAGTTACTATAGAAATCAAAGCGGACATCACCTAAATATAAATATACGCTTTCGATTCAGTAAACTTCATTTTCAATAATAACACAGCAATCAGAAGGAAAACCATACGCAAACAACTATGCACCCAATTGAAAGTAATTATCAGGAAGAGGTGTAGTTAAAAGACATCTTTTAAATACAAGCGAGAACTAAGCGACTATAATAGCGCTCCAAGCGATATCTTTAAGAACCAACGTACTTCTTTACCGACACCTCGGTATTTATATAATTTGAAAGTTGAAAATTTGTAGTTTTTGGGCATAATACTGGATATATTCAAGCGAGTATTACCCTGGTGAAATAACCCGCTCTCAATGTATCGAAACACCGTCGTCTACATAGAGGTGTTCATGTTTACATGTAATACAGTATTTGTATCAAACACGGGTGTAGTTGAAAGAGATCAATTAAACACGAGCGAGAACTAAACCTGCAAAGTGATCTACGTTACCCAAACGGTGATATACGCTCACACGGCTGAACTACGTTACCGACAAATCTATATTTTTTTACATTTTTTATAGTTTAAAAGTAAAAAAGTTGTAGTTTTATGATTTTCCCTAAATTGAAACATCTCAAAGAATGTCCATGCCAAATTTCAAGTCTCTAGCTTTAACGGTCGCTTCAGGACATTACTATCATCAGTGAGTGAGTCAGTTACACATGGGGCTGTATATATTATAGACTCGCCTACGGCTCGATGGGGGCTCCGCCCCCATGCCCCCTTATAGGGTTGCCCCAAATTTGTTAATTGCTCTTAGTCTCAAGTACCGAACAGGCTAGACCCCCCCCCTGCTAGGGGTTGCCCTAAATTCGTAAATTAATGAAAAGTCGAGTTTAAAATACGATAGTTCCACGGAAGAACTGCACAGTCAAGACAGTAACAAAACACACAATACACAAATCCACAATTAATAGTAAACAAAGCTTTAAAAAAACTCATATGAATCGGTTTTAAACCCCCTTCGTAATTAAAATTCGTTTAAAAGTTTTGAGCTGTGAATTTATAATTATTTATGTAAATATTTTAGGTGTTATGCTGGTAAAAATAAATACTTTAGATTAGACGATTGTTGTTGTGTTAGTTGAAAAGAAATTTCAATTAAAAGAGTTATAGTTGTTGTTGTTGCTATCATTATATTTAATAGTAGTAGTTATGGTAACAAGTATTTCTCTGATCGGTAGCTAAATATAAAGTTTTAAATTTCTATAAATTTTGTGTATCATATCTTATAATATAATACGAGCTATGTCTGAAGGGATGTGTGTTCCACGATCTCGAAATGTAGCTGTTAGATTTTGCTTGAACTTTGCGCTTAAGTGTGTTTTGGCCCAAAATTAAGTTTAGAAACAGCCTTGGTCACAGGAAAAATCGAAGTTGGTCTAAATTTAAGTTTAAAAATCGTTATTTTTAACATTGGTCTTATAGGTTGCTATTTTGGTGACGAAATAACAACTAAAAGTAAACAAAAATAAAGGAACATAAATTTTAAGCAGTTTTTTAACAGCTGTTAGCTGTGAAGAGTCTGGTGTAGATTTAATAGCTTGATTACCATGACACTATAACAAAAGTCAATTAAAACCAACCAGCAGGGCTCGGTTAACCTGGTACTAAATAGAGATACAATTATGGAAAAATTGACATAATCCCATGCCTCACCCAACTCAAATAAAAACTTGTAAATTGCAGGAGATAGAAGAAAAACATTTAAATCACTGAAATAGCGTATAACATTCAAATCAATGAGCGAAAACAAGAATTAAATAACATGAAAAGAAAATAATAGGAAAGAATAAAAACGGGGTTGATCCGCACAAAAACCCTACTACTAGAAACTACCAATTATAAGAATATAAATAAAACAGAAATATAATAATTAACTGTCTATTAATTATTGTACAAAGTAATAGAAGTATATTACGTTATGATCACGGAACGAGCTACTCAGTAAATTCATTGAATGCGGAATTCGGCCAATAGTGTAGCCTGGGGTGAATCTGAATTAGTAATCTAAAATAAGGGAAAAAATAAACGAGAACCTAACATTTAAATCTGTTCTCTTTGTTCAATACTCATTTAAACATTCTCAAAAACATATTTTAAGTGTGTATTAAAATATTCTAAAATAAATTGAATACAAGACGAGAACCTAACTTAAATATCTGTTTGTTTTTATCAATAGTTGTTGAAATTCTCAATAACATAATCGTTCATTAAAAGACGTACATATCTGTAAGAAATACAATGCTAGTATCAAACACGGGTGTAGTTGAAAGAGATCATTTAAACACGAGCGAGAACTAAACCTGCAAAGTGATCTACGATAACACGCGGTGATCTGTTTGTTTTTATCAATAGTTATTAAAATTCTCAATAACATAATCGTTCATTAAAAGACGTACATATCTGTAAGAAATACAATGCTAGTATCAAACACGGGTGTAGTTGAAAGAGATCATTTGAACACGAGCGAGAACTAAACCTGCAAAGTGATCTACGATACCACGCGGTGATATACGCCGATACGGCTGAACTACTTTACCGACAAATCTATATTTTTTAGATTTTTTATAGTTTAAAAGTAAAAAAGTTGTAGTTTTATAATTTTCCCTAAATTGAAACATCTCAAAGAATGTCCATGCCAAATTTCAAGTGTCTAGCTTCAACGATGGCTTCAGGACTTTCCTATCATCAGTGAGTGAGTGAGTCAGTTACACATGGGGCTGTATATATAATAGACTCGCCTACGGCTCGATGGGGGCTCCGCCCCCATGCCCCCTTAGGAGTTGCCCCCTAGTTTGATATAATAAAAAGTCAACTTTGAAATAGTTTAGTTCCACACAAGATCTGAACAGCCAAACAGTAACAAAACCATCTAATACTCTAAATTCACAACCAATAGAAAAAAAGCTTCAATAATGTCTTATTAGTAGGTTTTAATACCCCTCCTTAGTAAAAAGTTTTAAAAAATTGAGCTTTGAAATAAATATTATTTATGTAAATATTCTAGGTGTTATGCTTGATGGAGGGTCCAACCCAATAATTGGTCCCCAATTCCGTAAATTACTGTCAAAACCTCATACAAAGAACAGGCTAGTTGAGGGCTCAACTCCAACGACAGTAACATAAGCCGCCAATACACACTACTCACAATAAATAATAATAAGCTTTGAAATTTGCCCACGGCTCATGGTTTAATCCCACTCCCCAGTTCCCCTTAGTTGGTTAAAAAATATAATGGAGTTGTGAAATATTAATGAATATGTAAATAGTCACGCTCAAAAGTTGTTGTGTACAAATTTGGAGATACGATTATGATTGCACATGATTGAGGTAATAGCTGTAACCTGAAAAGATAAAAGTGGAATAAAATTATTATAAGTTTATTCAGAGGATCGTTGTATGTAATAGAAGAAAAAAGGGACAAAATCAAGATATTTGAAATTAAAATAAAATATGGTATAGGCTAAGATGCTTCAGTTCCGCCATGGGGTGGCCAAGAAACGCAGGAATCATATATGTACCATATGGAGAAACGATAACAATTTTATCATTCAAAATCAGCAATTATTAATTTAACAATTTTAAATGTTATATATATCGCTTCATAAAATTAATAAAAATAGAGCCCTAGTAGTATGTAATAGATCACAGGGTATTAGGTACTATAATCATGAAGTCTTAAAGTCTTTATATAGTCTTAAAATGAAGAAAGTGGCAACTTAAGCACCATAAAATCGGCGTACATTATGCATTTTCAACCAATGGTAGTAAAAAAAAACCAATTGTGAAATAATAGCCAAAAAAGGATTACTGGTTAAATTAAAATATACTGAAAGAGTTACAATAATTGATAAACATAGAATAGTTTTCAATTACAACAATAATAGGGTTAATCGAGACTCTAGATGAGAGCACTGCATTGAGGAAGTTTGACGGACAAAGTGGCAGCGAGAAAAATTACTATTGAGTTTAATTCAATTGGTTATTATAATATTTCTCAGCCTGATGGGTCATCAGATATGTAGATGGTCTTCATAAAACGTCGGAAGTAGGTAAACGTTAGTGAAGGTAAGAATGGAAAGTTTAATCGTTCTATAACTTAATATGTTCGATTGTTTCCTAAACTAAAATCTAAGCCTGATTGGACAGCAGCAAATAGGTCACAGACCGGATGTCAAACGTGTTGGGACACTTTCAACTCTCCAAAGTAAAACTGCACCAGAACTATCAACTGAAGCGCTATATTCAATCTGGGGATTCATATAGAGAGACAGCATACAAATAGTAGAAAATTAAGTTATAATTACTGTATTAGGTAATTTTTTGTGCGAAAACCTACAAGAAAATTTCCAGCATGAGAAAACTAATGTCTAGAAAATGTAATAAGACCTAAAATATTTTTAGCAATTAATATAGAAATCAAAGCGGACATCACCTGAATGTAAAGATACGCTTTCGATTCAATATACTTCATTTTCAACAATAACACAGTAATCGGAGGGAAAACCATACTTAAACACATATGCGCCCAATAAAAAAATTATCGGGAAGAGGTGTAGTTAAAAGATATCATTTAAATACAAGCGAGAACTAAGCGACTATAATGGCGCTCCAAGCTAACGTACTTCCTAACCAACACCTCGTCTTATTAGAATTTTTTATTATTTGAATGTTGAAAATTTGTAGTTTTTGGGCATATTAATGCTGTATAAATCAAAGCGAGTATTACCCTGGTGAAATAACCCGCTCTCAATGCATCGAAACACCGTCGTCTACACTAAATGTTCATGTTAATATAGAATACAATATTTGAATCAAACACAGGTGTAGTTGAAAGAAATCATTTAAACACAAGCGAGAACTAAACCTGCAAAGTGATCTACGATACCACGCGGTGATATATGCTGATACGGCTGAACTACGTTACCGACAAATCTATATGTTTTACCTTTTTTATAGTTTAAAAGTAAAAAAGTTGTAGTTTTATAATTTTCCCTAAATTTACACATCTCGAAGAATGTCCACGCCAAATTTCAAGTCTCTAGCTTAAGCGGTCGCTTCAGGACTTTAAGATCATCAGTGAGTGAGTCAGTCAGTCAGTCAGTTACACATGCGGCTGTATATATTATAGACTCGCCTATGGCTCGATGGGAGCTCCGCCCCCATGCCCCCTTTATAATTCTCTAGTTCTCTCTGATTAATTTAACTTTAAACTTAATATTAATCACATAGCAAAGCTAAGCACGCTAAGATAATCTAAGCAGCTAGACTACGCCAATATGTTTCATGCTTAATAAAAGTTTGATTGTTCAAACTTAAAGTAGAAGAAACCGTCATATCCTAATAAGATGGAATTAATCCGAAGGTAAAAATTGAAATTAAAATTTTTAAAGTACTCCCCCTTTTTAATGGTGAAGGGGGTGAGATGCTACAAAATCTCAAAGCTCCGGGCTTGTAGAGCATCTAAAAATAAAACAATCCTGACAAAACGTATATCAGTTTGGCAGTACTTTTACCAGGTCAATAACAATCACAAAAAAACTATAAATGAAAAAATGTTAATAATTTCGTACTTTTTACAATCTTTGACTGAAATTGGCCAATTACTGCGTCTATAGTAAGACCTAGATATGGTCATAATGTATACTAAATTTGTGGCATGTATTTGCCATAATAGTAAATGAAAAATATTGAAATAGAGCAATTGTTGTGTAAGAATTTCGATATTTTGAAAGTACGCCTCTTGTTAAGGGTGAAGGGGGGATATACTGAAAAATCGCAAAGGACCTAACTTGTAGACCGTCTAAAGTAGAATATAATACTGGCAAAACATACATCAATTTTTCTGTATATTTGGCAGAATGCAGTAATTTACAAACACTTAAAATGAAAAAAATGTTAAAAGTTACGTTATTTTTCATTTTTTGGGACTTAACTATGATTTAAATTGACCAACTGCTGCTATCATAGTAAAAATAGTTGGGTCTATAATATGTGCAAAGTTTCAGGCATCTGTGTTTCATAATGGTGAATAAAAATTTTTAAATAAACACATTTTTATGAAAAAATTTTGAAATTGTGAAAGTACGCGCATTTTTTAGGGGGAAGGGGGTGAGTTACTTAAAAATATGAAATGTCCAAACTTGTAGAGCGTCTATGATAGAATATATTAATGGCAAAACATATATCAATATTTCACTACATTACAAAGTTAAATTGAATTAAAAACACTTCATGAAAAACTGTTAAGAATTTTGTGTTTTCACAATTTTTTTAAATAAAATCCAATTGGAATTGGCAAAATACTACTAATAAAGTAAGAAACTATTGAGGTCATAATATATATATAGCAATTCATATATACATGTTACATAATAGTAAATAAAAATAACAAAATAGAGCAATTTTTGCGAATAATTTTAGAACTTTTGAAATTACGCCCCTTTTTAAGGGTGAAGGGGGTAAGATACGGCAAAATTTCAAAGGACCAAAATTGTAGAGCATCTATAAAAATATAAAATAAGTGCTAAACATATAACGATATGGCAGTATATTTACCGGTTTGAAGTGAATTACAAACACTTTACATGAAAAAATGCTAGGGAATTTGTATTTTTGACAATTTTTTTCTACTAAAATTTGATTGAAATTGTAAAAAAGCTACTACTATAGAAAGAACTGTTTGACATCATAATGTGTATGGAATTCCATGCATCCATGTGCCATAATAGTAAATAAAAGGATCAAAATATCGAAATTTTTTTGAAAAAATTTAGAAATTTTGAAAGTACGCTTATTTTTAAGGGTGAAGGGGGTGAGATACGGCAAAATTTCATAAGACCAATCTTGTAGAGCGTTTAATTCCCAACTAACGATTTTCCCTCAGATTTGAGTTAGGACCCCTCGTTCAAAAGTTACAGCGCAAATAGTAAAACCTTACATTTCGGCGTTACCGGTTTCCACCCTTCGTTATTCTTTTGGGGGGGTAGAAATGAAAAATTTCCGGTTTTCAAAGTTTTCCCGGGGGTATCATACCTCGAGCCACACGCATGACAAAAATCAAGTTTCCAGCTTACCCGCAAGTTGTCTAGAATTTGTATGGATGAGTGAGTGAGTTCCACATGGGGCTGTATATATATAGGACTCGCCTACGGCTCGATGGGGGCTCCGCCCCCATGCCCCCTTTATAGTTCTCTCAGATTAATTCAAGTTTTAAACTTAATATCAAACACATAGCAAAGCTAAGCACGCTAAGATAGTCTAAGCAGCTAAAGATACGCCAATATGTTTCATGCTTAATGTTTTGCTGTTGTTGTTGTTGTTATTGGTGGATAAGGAGACCCCGGCCGAACCGTTGAGCACGTCTGCCTCTAATGGGCATTTTGCGCAAGCCCCCGGAAGGATGGGATATTGAAGGAAGAGAAAGGGTGAGGCATGGGACAGACTGTCCACTCATGTTCCAGCTAGGGGTTTCTATGCCCGTCGCACTCCTCTCCCCCTGCTGTCTTGAACATATGTTCCATGGCTAAGGGTTTCCATGCCCATAGCATTTCTACTCACCCCCTGCCGTCTACATATATTCCAGCTAGGGATTAACCATGCAGTTCGCATTAACCCCCCGCTGTCTTGAACATGAATGGGGTTTGAAGGAAGGGAAATTGTCATAGTGGACAGCCAAAAGACTTACCACAGTGTTATGACAACTTCGTTTGCTGTACCCAATGTCAACTTCGCAACTAGTATAAACTAGTTTTAAAGTTGTCCTGGGATAATGTTTTGCTGGTGTCAAAGTATGTCTCTTTAAACACCCGCTTCTTACATATTACTATCAGTTTGGAAGTTAGATCTCAAGAGGAATCATTTGTGGTGGGGGGTTTTAAAATATTTTATAAAATCTCCTAATTCGTTCATAATTTATAAAGTCTCACGGGTTACCAACCACAGTTTAAATCGTTAAGATCGACCTTGAGAATTGGCTCCAGATTCGTCAAAATGTTAAGTCCAAAAATGTAGTTCATTTCAAGATACGTTTGATAAAACATCAAGTTTATTTCCTATTACTAAAAGTTTGATTGTTCAAACTTAAAGTAGAAAAACCCGTCATATCATAATAAGATGGAATTAATCCGAAGGTTAAAAATTTAAATTTAAATTTTTAAAGTACTCCCCCTTTTTAAGGGTGAAGGGTGTTAGAAGCTACAAAATCCCAAAGCTCCGGGCTTGTAGGACATCTAAAAATAAAATAATCCTGACAAAACATATATCAGTTTGGCAGTGCTTTTACCGGGTCAAACAAAATCACAAAAAAACTATAAATGAAAAAATGTTAATAATTTCGTATTTTTTACAATCTTAGACTGAAATTGGCCAATAACTGCTTCTATAGCAAGACATAGATATGGTCATAATGTATACTAAATTTGTGGCATGTATGTGCCATAATAGTAAATGAAAAATATTTAAATAGAGCAATTGTTGTGAAAGAATTTCGATATTGTGAAAGTACGCCTCTTGTTATGGGTGAAGGGGGGATATACTGAAAAATCGCAAAGGAGCGAACTTGTAGAGCGTCTAAAGTAGAATATAATACTGGCAAAACATACATATTTTTTTCTGTATATTTGGCAGAATGCAGTAATTTACAAAAACCTAAAATGAAAAAATGTTAATAAATACGTGATTTTTCATTTTATTGGGACTTAACTATGATTTAAATTGACAAACTGCTGCTATCATAGTAAAACTAGTTGGATCTATAATATGCACAAAGTTTCAGGCATCTGTGTTTCATAATGGTGGATTTCACAAATTTTGGATAATCACATTTTTATGAAAAGATTTAGAAATTGTGAAAGTACGCGCCTTTTTTTCAGGGAGAAGGGGGTGAGATACGCCAAAATGTCGCAGGACCAAACTTGTAGAGCGTCTATAATAGTATATAGTAATGGCAAATTATATATCAAAATAGCAATATATTTGCCAGGTTAAAGTGAATTACTAACACATTACATGAAAAAATATAAATAATTATGTGATTTTACCACTTTTTTGGACTAATCTTCGATTAAAATAGGCAAATAGCTACTAATATAGAAAGAACCTGTTGAAGTCATAATACAAATATAAATTCATGCATATATGTTTCATAATAGTAAATAAAAATAACAAAATAGCGCAATTTTTGCGTAAAGATTATTCTTAATTTTGAAAGTACACCCCCTTTGAAGGGTGAAGGGGTGAGATACGACAAAATGTCACAGGGCAAAACTTGTAGAGCGTCTATAATAGTATATAGTAATGGCAAATTATATATCGAAATAGCAATATATTTACCAGGTTAAAGGGAATTACTAACACATTACGTGAAAAAATTTTAACAACATTGAAATTTTACAATTTTTTTACACTAAACTTAAATTGAAATTGGCAAATAGCTACTACTATAGAAAGAACCTGTTGAGGTCACAATAAAAATAAAAATTCATGCATATATGTTACATAATAGTAGATAAAAAATATAAAAATAGTGCAATTTTTTCGAAAAATTTTAGAAATATTGAAAGTACACCCCCTTTTAAGGGTGAAGGGGGTGAGATACGCCAAAATGTCGCAGGACCAAACTTGTAGAGCGTCTATAATAGTATATATTAATGGCAAATTATATATCGAAATAGCAATATATTTGCCAGGTTAAAGTGAATTACTAACACATTTCTTGAAAAAATTTAAATAATTTTGTGATTTTACTACTTTTTTGGACTAATCTTCGATTAAAATAGGCAAATAGCTACTAATATAGAAAGAACCTGTTGAGGTCATAATATAAACAGAAATTCATGCATATATGTTACATAATAGCAAATAAAGATATCAAAATAGCGTAATTTTTTCGAAAAGTTTTAGAAATTTTGAAAGTAAGCCCCTTTTTAAGGGTGAAGGGGGTGAGATACGGCAAAATTTCATAGGACCAATCTTGTAGAGCGTCTAATTCCCAACTAACGATTTTCCCTCAGATTCGAGGTAGGACCTCTCGTTCAAAAGTTATAGCGAAAATAGTAAAACCTCACATTTTCGGGTTATCGGTTTCCACCCTTCGTTATTTTTTTGGAGGGGTTGAAATGGAAAATTGTCGGGTTTCAGACTTTTCCCGGGGGCATCAGATCTTAAGCCACCCGCATGCCAAAAATCAAGTTTCCAGCTCACCCGGAAGTAGTCTAGAATTTGTATGGATGAGTGAGTGAGTGAGTCAGTCAGTTCCACATGGGGCTGTATATTTATAGGACTCGCCTACGGCTCGATGGGGCTTCGCCCCATGCCCCTTAGGGGTTTCCCTAAATTGGTAAATTAATAAGAAGTCAAGTTGTTAAACAGGTTAGTTCCAACCGAAGAACGGGTCAGCCGAGACAGTAACAAAACTATCTAATACTCTAAATTCACAATCGATAGTAAAAAAAGCTTTAATAATCTCCTATTAGTAGGTTTTAATACTCCTCCTTAGTAAATAGTTTTAAAAAAAATTGAGCTGTGAGATAAATATTATTTATGTAAATATTCTAGGTGTTATGCTTGATGGAGGGTCCAACCCAATAATTGGTTGCCCCAATTCCTTAAATTACTGTCAAAACCTCATACAATGAACAGGCTAGTTGAGGGCTCAACTCCAACGGCAGTAACAGAAGCTGCCAATATACACTACTCACAATAAATAATAATAAGCTTTGAAATTTGCTCACGGCTCATGGTATAATCCCACTCCCCCCTTAATTCGTAAAAAATATAATGGAGTTGTGAAATATTAATGAACTATGTAAATAGTCATGCTCAAAAGTTGTGTAAAAATTTGGAGATACGATTATGATTGCACATGATTGAGGTAATAATAGCTGTATTCTGAAAAGATAAAAGTGGAATAAAATTATAAGTTTATATAGAGGATCGTTGTATGTAATAGAAGAAAAACGGGACAAAATCAAGATATATGAAATTATAAAAAAAAATGGTATAGGCTAAGATGCTTCAGTTCCGCCACGGGGTGGCCAAGAAACGCAGGAATCATATATGTACCATATAGAGAAACGATAACAATTTTATCATTCAAAATCAGAAATTATTAGTTTAACAATTTTAAATGTTATATATATATATATATTAGTTCAGAAAATTAATAAAAATAGAGCCCTAGTAGTATGTAATAGATCACAGGGTATTAGGTACTATAATCATGAAGTCTTTAAGTCTTTATATAGTCTTAAAATGAAGAAAGTTGCAACTTAAGAACCATAAAATCGGCGTACATTATGCATTTTCAACCAATGGTAGTAAAAAAAAACCAATTGTGAAATAATAGCCAAAAAAGGATTATCGGTTAAATTAAAATATACTGAAAGAGTTACAATAATTGATAAGTATAGAATAGTTTTAAATTACAACAATAATAGGGTTAATCGAGACTTTAGGTGAGAGCACTGTATTGAGGAAGTTTGACGGACAAAGTGGCAGCGAGAAAAATTACTATTGAGTTTAATTCAATTGGTTATTATAATATTTCTCAGCCCGATGGGTCATCAGATATGTAGATGGTTTAAAAAAAAACGTCGGAAGTAGGTAAACATTAGCCAAGGTAAGAATGGAAAGTTCAATCGTTCTATAACTTGATATGTTCAATCGTTTCCTAAACTAAAATCTAAGCCTGATTGGACGGCAGCAAATAGGTCAAAGACCGGATGTCAAACGTGTTGGGACACGTTCAACCTTCAAAGTAAAACTGCACCAGAACTATCAACTGAAGCGCTATATTCAATCTGGGGATTCATATAGAGAGACAGCATACAAATAGTAGAAAATTAAGAATAATTACTGTATTAGGGTTTTTTTGTGCGAAAACCTACAAGAAATTTTCCAGCATGAGAAGACTAAAGTCTAGAAAATGTAGTAAGACCTACAATATTTTTAGCAATTAATCATTTACTTTGCGGGCGTTACTGCGGCAAAAAATATGCAGTACTAGAATAATATGTTTAAAGTATTCGCACAAGCTTCGTAGAGCTCACCATAGTAATGATAAAATTAATAATATAATATTGTAACAAAGTATTCCAGCACTACGCTCAATCGTCTCTCAAAAGACAAGAGTAATAGCAATAGCCAATATGAACAAATGAATTTAAATAAAACGAAACGAGAACCTCACATTTCAATCAACATTTTCGTATTACTTTAGAGTACGTGCATTAAATTTATTTCACCATCCTTAAAACAAATGCTATATTACAGTTACAGCTATATTACAATATACTGTAAACTGAAATTTACACTAACGTAGTTTATACAACGCTTAAGATCACTGCTCAGCAAAACTGTCACGAAATCTTCATCAGGAACAGGTGTGGTTAAAAGACATAATTTAAATACAACCGAGAATTAAGCGACCTTAATTTAAAGTTACTATAGAAATCATAGCGGACATCACCTAAATGTAAATATACGCTTTCGATTCAGTAAACTTCATTTTCAATAATAACACAACAATCAGAAGGAAAACCATACGCAAACAACTATGCACCCAATTGAGAGTAATTATCAGGAAGAGGTGTAGTTAAAAGACATCATTTAAATACAAGCGAGAACTAAGCGACTATAATAGCGCTCCAAGCGATATCTTTAAGAAGCAACCTACTTCCTTACCGACACCTCGGTATTTTTATAATTTGAAAGTTGAAAATTTGTAGTTTTTGGGCATAATAAAATCAAAGCTAGTATTACCCTGGTGAAATAACCCGCTCTCAATGCATCGAATCACCGTCGTGTACATGAAGATGTTCATGTTCGTATGAAATACAATATTTGTATCAAACACGGGTGTAGTTGTAAGAGATCATTTAAACACGAGCGAGAACTAAACCTGCAAGATCTACGTTACCCAAACGGTGATATATGCTCACACGGCTGAACTACGTTACCGACAAATCTATATTTTTTACCTTTTTTATAGTTTAAAAGTAAAAAAATCGTAGTTTTATGATTTTCCCTAAATTGAAACATCTCAAAGAATGTCCATGCCAAATTTCAAGTCTCTATCTTAAACGGTCGCTTCAGGACATTACTATCATCAGTGAGTCAGTCAGTTACACATAGGGCTGTATATATTATAGACTCGCCTGCGGCTCGATGGGGGCTTCGCCCCCATGCCCCTTTAGAGGGTTGCCCCAAATTTGTTAATTGCTCTAAGTCTCAAGTACCGACAGGCTAGACCCCCCCCTCAAAGGGTTGCCCTAAATTCGTAAATTAATAAAAAGTTGAGTTTAAAATACGTTAGTTCCACGAAAGAACTGCACAGTCAAGACAGTAACAAAACCGTCAAATACACAACGTTGGTCTAAATTTAAGTTAACAAAATCGTTATTTTTAACATTGGTCTTATAGGTTGCTATTTTGGTAACGAAAGAACAACTAAAAGTAAACAAAAATAAAGGAACATAAATTTTAAGCAGTTTTTTAACAGCTGTTAGCTGTGAAGAGTCTGGTGTAGATTTAATAGCTTGATTACCATGACACTATAACAAAAGTCAATTAAAACCAACGAGCAAATCTCGGTTAACCTGGTACTAAATAGAGATACAATTATGGGAAAATTGACATAATCCAATGCCTCACCCATCTCAAATAAAAACTTGTAAATTTCAGGAGATAGAAGAAAAACGTTTAAATCACTGAAATAGCGTATAACATCCAAATCAATGAGCGAAAACAAGAATTAAAAAACATGAAAACAAAATAATAGGAAAGAATAAAAACGGGGTTGATCCGCAAAAAACCCCTACTATTACAAACTACTAATTATAAGAATATAAAATCGAGACCTGTGAAATAATAATTTATTCATAAAAACCTGTTTGTTTAGTTCAATAGTCATTTAAAAATTTTCAAAAACATATTTTAAGTGTGTATTAAAATATAATGTAAAACACTGAATATAAATAAAACACAAAGATAATAATTACCTGTCTATTAATTATCATACAAAGTAATAGAAGTTAAGGTCACGGCACGAGCAACACAGTAAATTCATTGAATGCGAAATTCGGCCGAAAGCTTAACTTGGGGTGAATTTGAATTAGTAATCTGGAATGAGGTGAAAATGAAACGAGAACCTAACATTTAAATGTGTTCATTTTGTTCAATACTTATTTAAAACATTCTCAAAAACATATTTATAAGTGTGAAAAAAATATCTAATATAAGACACTGAATACAAATCAAACAAAAAGATAATAAATATCTGTCTATTAATTATTGTACAAAGTAATCGAAGTATGTTACGTTAAGATCACAGCTCAAGCTTCACAGCAAAATTCATAACGTTAAGATCACGGCACGAGCTACACAGAAAATTCATTGAATGCGTGATTCGGCTGAGGGGTTCTCATGGGGTGAATTTGAATAAGTAATCTAAAATAAATTGAAATTAAACGAAAACCTAACATTTAAATCTATTACTTTTGTTCAACACTTATTTAAACATTCTCAAAAACAAATTTTAAGTGTGAAAAATTCAAATATAAGACACTGAATATAAATCAAACAGAAAGATAATAATAAACTGTCTATTAAGTATTGTACAAAGTAATCGAAGTATGTTACGTTAAGATCACGGCTCAAGCTTCACAGAAAATCTATTCAATGCGAAGTTCGGCGGAGAATAATCCCGTGTGAATTTGAATAAGTAATCTAAAATAAATTGAAACAAAACGAGAACCTACATTTAAATATGTTAGTTCAGCTAAACAGTTATTTAAAAATTCCCTAAAACATACGATATTTATGATGTGTGTAATATATAAAGGAAACGAGCTTTCAATGCAGCATAATCTCATTGCTATTTTGAAGTAAAATGGATAACGGTTTGTTATATATGAGGGATACTAACGTTGCCAACAGCAAGGAAGCAGGTGTATTTAAAAGACATGATTTAAATACAAGCGAGAACTAAGTGACTATTCACCCGCCATGGGAAATTAATTCATAGTAGGAGAAGAAAATTCACCTTTGGTAAACATTCAAGATAGCGCATATGCTGCATAAGCTACAAATTAGGGAATTATCACTGTATATATTATCTAGTATAACCCTGGGTCCCTGGTGAAATAACCCGCTCTCAATACAAAATAACGCCGTAGTTTACAATATATATTAGAGTCTGTCCATCGAAGGATACAATGAGTATATCAAACACGGGTGTAGTTGAAAGAGATCATTTAAACGCGAGCGGAGAACTAAACCTGAAGAGTGATCTACGATACCACGCGGTGATATACGCTGATACGGCTGAACTACGTTACCGACAAATCTATATTTATTACCTTTTTTATAGTTTAAAAGTAAAAAAGTTGTAGTTTTATGATTTTCCTAAATTGAAACATCTCAATGAATGTCCATGCCAAATTTCAAGTCTCTATCTTAAACGGTCGCTTCAGGAATTTAAGATCATCAGTGAGTCAGTCAGTTACACATGGGGCTGTATATATTATGGACTCGCCTACGGCTCGATGGGGCTTCGCCCCATGCCCCTTGGGGGTTGCCCTAAATTCGTAAATTAATAAGAAGTCAAATTGTTAAACAGGTTAGTTCCAACCGAAGAACGGGTCAATTTAAGATCATCAGTGAGTGAGTAAGTCAGTCAGTCAGTTACACATGGGGCTGTATATATTATGTAAATATTCTAGGTGTTATGCTTGATGGAGGGTCCAACCCAATAATTGGTAGCCCCAATTCCGTAAATTACTGTCAAAACCTCATACAATGAACAGGCTAGTTGAGGGCTCAACTCCAACGACAGTAACAGAAGCCGCCAATACACACTACTCACAATAAATAATACAGTAATAAGCTTTTAAATTTGCCCACGGCTCATGGTTTAATCCCTCTCCCTAGCTTCCCTTAGTTCATTAAAAAATATGATGGAGTTGTGAAATATTAATGAACTATGTAAATAGTTATGCTCAAAAGTTGTTGTGTAAAAATTAGGAGATACGATTATGATTGCACATGATTGAGGTAATCGCTGTATTCTGAAAAGATAAAAGTGGAATAAAATTATAAGTTTATATAGAGGATCGTTGTATGTATTAGAAGAAAAAAGGCACAAAATCAAGATATTTGAAATTTAAAAAAAAAATGGTTTAGGCTAAGATGCTTCAGTTCCGCCAAGGGGTGGCCAAGAAACGCAGGAATCATATAGGTACCATATAGAGAAACGATAACAATTTTAACATTCAAAATCAGCAATTATTAATTTAACAGTTTTAAATGTTATATACATATTACTTCAGAAAATTAATAAAAATAGAGCCCTTGTAGTATGTAATAGCTCACAGGGTATAAAGTACTACAATCATGAAGTCTTAAAGTCTTTATATAGTCTTAAAATGAAGAAAATTGCAACTTAAGAACCATAAAATCGGCGTACATTATGCATTTTCAACCAATGGTAGTAAAAAAAAAACCAATTGTGAAATAATAGCCAAAAAAAGGATTATTGATTAAATTAAAATATACTGAAAGAGTTACAATAATTGATAAGCATAGAATAGTTTTCAATTACAACAATAATAGGGTTAATCGAGACTTTGTGTGAGAGCACTGCATTGAGGAAGTTTGACGGACAAAGTGGCAGCGAGAAAAATTACTATTGAGTTTAATTCAATTGGTTAGTTTAATATTTCTCAGCCTGATGGGTCATCAGATATGTAGATGGTCTTAAAAAAACGTAGGAAGTAGGTAAATGTTAGCGAAGGTAAGAATGGAAAGTTCAATTGTTCTATAACTTAATATGTTCAATCGATTCCTAAACTAAAATTTAAGCCTGATTGGACAGCAGCAAATAGGTCAAAGACCGGATGTCAGACGTGTTGGGACACGTTCAACTCTTCAAAGTAAAACTGTACCAGAACTATCAACTGAAGCGCTATATTCAGTCTGGGGATTCATATAGAGAGACAGCATACAAATAGTAGAAAATTAAGTTAAAATTACTGTATTAGGTAATTTTTGTGCGAAAATCTACAAGAAATTTTCCAGCATGAGAAAACTAAAGTCTAGAAAATGTATTAAGACCTAATATATTTTTAGCAATTAATATAGAAATTAAAGCGGACATCACCTGAATGTAAAGATACGCTTTCGATTCAGTAAATTCATTTTCAATAATAACACAGCAATCAGAGGGACAACCATACTCAAACAACTGTGCGCCCAATCGAAATTAATTATCGGGAAGAGGTGTAGTTAAAAGATATCATTTAAATACAAGCGAGAACTAAGCGACTATAATAGCGCTCCAAGCGACATCTCTAAGAACCAACGTACTTCCTTACGACACCTCGTCTTTTGAGAATTATTTATAATTTGAAAGCTGAAAATTTTTAGTTTTTGGGCATTAATACTGTCTAGAACAAAGCGAGAATTGCTGAAATAACCCGCTCTCTATGCAGAAAAACACCGTCGTCTAATCAAGACATTCATGCTAACGTAATTCAATAATGGTATCATACACGGGTGTAATTGAAAGAGATCATTTAAACATGAGCGAGAACTAAACCTGCAGAGTGATCTACGATACCACGCGGTGATATACGCTGATACGGCTGAACTACGTTACCGACAAATCTATATTTTGAACCTTTTTTATAGTTTAAAAGTAAAAAAGTTGTAGTTTTATGATTTTCCCTAAATTGAAACATCTCAAAGAATGTCCATGCCAAATTTCAAGTCTCTATCTTAAACGGTCGCTTCAGGACTTTAAGATCATCAGTGAGTCAGTCAGTTACACATGGGGCTGTATATATTATAGACTCGCCTACGGCTCGATGGGGGCTCCGCCCCCATGCCCCCTTAGGAGTTGCCCCCTAGTTTGATATAATAAAAAGTCAACTTTGAAATAGTTTAGTTCCACACAAGATCTGAACAGCCAAACAGTAACAAAACCATCTAATACTCTAAATTCACAACCAATAGAAAAAAAGCTTCAATAATGTCTTATTAGTAGGTTTTAATACCCCTCCTTAGTAAAAAGTTTTAAAAAATTGAGCTTTGAAATAAATATTATTTATGTAAATATTCTAGGTGTTATGCTTGATGGAGGGTCCAACCCAATAATTGGTCCCCAATTCCGTAAATTACTGTCAAAACCTCATACAAAGAACAGGCTAGTTGAGGGCTCAACTCCAACGACAGTAACATAAGCCGCCAATACACACTACTCACAATAAATAATAATAAGCTTTGAAATTTGCCCACGGCTCATGGTTTAATCCCACTCCCCAGTTCCCCTTAGTTGGTTAAAAAATATAATGGAGTTGTGAAATATTAATGAATATGTAAATAGTCACGCTCAAAAGTTGTTGTGTACAAATTTGGAGATACGATTATGATTGCACATGATTGAGGTAATAGCTGTAACCTGAAAAGATAAAAGTGGAATAAAATTATTATAAGTTTATTCAGAGGATCGTTGTATGTAATAGAAGAAAAAAGGGACAAAATCAAGATATTTGAAATTAAAATAAAATATGGTATAGGCTAAGATGCTTCAGTTCCGCCATGGGGTGGCCAAGAAACGCAGGAATCATATATGTACCATATGGAGAAACGATAACAATTTTATCATTCAAAATCAGCAATTATTAATTTAACAATTTTAAATGTTATATATATCGCTTCATAAAATTAATAAAAATAGAGCCCTAGTAGTATGTAATAGATCACAGGGTATTAGGTACTATAATCATGAAGTCTTAAAGTCTTTATATAGTCTTAAAATGAAGAAAGTGGCAACTTAAGCACCATAAAATCGGCGTACATTATGCATTTTCAACCAATGGTAGTAAAAAAAAACCAATTGTGAAATAATAGCCAAAAAAGGATTACTGGTTAAATTAAAATATACTGAAAGAGTTACAATAATTGATAAACATAGAATAGTTTTCAATTACAACAATAATAGGGTTAATCGAGACTCTAGATGAGAGCACTGCATTGAGGAAGTTTGACGGACAAAGTGGCAGCGAGAAAAATTACTATTGAGTTTAATTCAATTGGTTATTATAATATTTCTCAGCCTGATGGGTCATCAGATATGTAGATGGTCTTCATAAAACGTCGGAAGTAGGTAAACGTTAGTGAAGGTAAGAATGGAAAGTTTAATCGTTCTATAACTTAATATGTTCGATTGTTTCCTAAACTAAAATCTAAGCCTGATTGGACAGCAGCAAATAGGTCACAGACCGGATGTCAAACGTGTTGGGACACTTTCAACTCTCCAAAGTAAAACTGCACCAGAACTATCAACTGAAGCGCTATATTCAATCTGGGGATTCATATAGAGAGACAGCATACAAATAGTAGAAAATTAAGTTATAATTACTGTATTAGGTAATTTTTTGTGCGAAAACCTACAAGAAAATTTCCAGCATGAGAAAACTAATGTCTAGAAAATGTAATAAGACCTAAAATATTTTTAGCAATTAATATAGAAATCAAAGCGGACATCACCTGAATGTAAAGATACGCTTTCGATTCAATATACTTCATTTTCAACAATAACACAGTAATCGGAGGGAAAACCATACTTAAACACATATGCGCCCAATAAAAAAATTATCGGGAAGAGGTGTAGTTAAAAGATATCATTTAAATACAAGCGAGAACTAAGCGACTATAATGGCGCTCCAAGCTAACGTACTTCCTAACCAACACCTCGTCTTATTAGAATTTTTTATTATTTGAATGTTGAAAATTTGTAGTTTTTGGGCATATTAATGCTGTATAAATCAAAGCGAGTATTACCCTGGTGAAATAACCCGCTCTCAATGCATCGAAACACCGTCGTCTACACTAAATGTTCATGTTAATATAGAATACAATATTTGAATCAAACACAGGTGTAGTTGAAAGAAATCATTTAAACACAAGCGAGAACTAAACCTGCAAAGTGATCTACGATACCACGCGGTGATATATGCTGATACGGCTGAACTACGTTACCGACAAATCTATATGTTTTACCTTTTTTATAGTTTAAAAGTAAAAAAGTTGTAGTTTTATAATTTTCCCTAAATTTACACATCTCGAAGAATGTCCACGCCAAATTTCAAGTCTCTAGCTTAAGCGGTCGCTTCAGGACTTTAAGATCATCAGTGAGTGAGTCAGTCAGTCAGTCAGTTACACATGCGGCTGTATATATTATAGACTCGCCTGCGGCTCGATGGGGGCTTCGCCCCCATGCCCCCTTAGGGGTTGCCCCTGAGAAGTTAAAGCCCAAATTAGAGTTGTCGTTTAGTCATAGATATATCTAATGACGTTATAATTTGAATGCCAGACCTCAAAGTTCAAGATTTCATAACACCTTAGTCCGCCTCCGCCCCATGCCCCCTTAGGAGTTGCCCCCTAGTTTGAATTGATAAAAAGTCAAGTTTGAAATAGTTTAGTTCCACACAAGATCTGGACAGCTAAGCCAGTAACAAAACTATCTAATACTCCAAATTCACAATCAATAGTAAAAAATGCTTTAATAATATCCTATTAGTAGGTTTTAATACTCCTCCTTAGTAAATAGTTTAAAAAAATTGAGCTGCGAGATAAATATTATTTATGTAAATATTCTAGGTGTTATGCTTGATGGAGGGTCCAACCCAATAATTGGTTGCCCCAATTCCGTAAATTACTGTCAAAACCTCATACAATGAACAGGCTAGTTGAGGGCTCAACTCCAACGGCGGTAACAGAAGCCGCCAATACACACTACTCACAATAAATAATAATAAGCTTTGAAATTTGCTCACGGCTCATGGTATAATCCCACTCCCCCCTTAATTCGTAAAAAAATATAATGGAGTTGTGAAATATTAATGAACTATGTAAATAGTCATGCTCAAAAGTTGTTGTGTAAAAATTTGGAGATACGATTATGATTGCACATGATTGAGGTAATAATAGCTGTATTATGAAAAGATAAAAGTGGAATAAAATTATAATTTTATATGGAGGATCGTTGTATGTAATAGAAGAAAAACGGGACTAAATCAAGATATTTGAAATTTAAAAAAATGTTATAGGCTAAGATGCTTCAGTTTCGCCACGGGGTGGCCAAGAAACTGAGGAATCATATATGTACCATATAGAGGAACGATAACAATTTTATCATTTAAAATCAGCAATTATTAGTTTAACAATTTTAAATGTTATATATATTAGTTCAGAAAATTAATAAAAATAGAGCCCTAGTAGTATGTAATAGATCACAGGGTATTAGGTACTATAATCATGAAGTCTTAAAGTCTTTATATAGTCTTAAAATGAAGAAAGTTGCAACTTAAGAACCATAAAATCGGGGTACATTATGCATTTTCAACCACCAATGGTAGTAAAAAAACCAATTGGGAAATAATAGCCAAAAAAGGATTATCGGTTAAATTAAAATATACTGAAAGAGTTACAATAATTGATAAGTATAGATTAGTTTTAAATTACAACAATAATAGGGTTAATCGAGACTTTAGGTGAGAGCACTGCATTGAGGAAGTTTGTCGGACAAAGTGGCAGCGAGAAAAATTACTATCGAGTTTAATTCAATTGGTTATTATAATATTTATCAGCCTGATGGGTCATCAGATATGTAGATAGTTTAAAAAAACGTCGGAAGTAGGTAAACGTTAGCCAAGGTAAGAATGGAAAGTTCAATCGTTCTATAACTTGATTTGTTCAATCGTTTAATAAACTAAAATCTAAGCCTGATTGGACGGCAGCAAATACGTCAAAGACCGGATGTCAAACGTGTTGGGACACGTTCAACCTTCAAAGTAAAACTGCACCAGAACTATCAACTGAAGCGCTATATTCAATCTGGGGATTCATATAGAGGGACACCATACAAATAGTAGAAAATTAAGAATAATTACTGTATTAGGGTTTTTTTTGTGCGAAAACCTACAAGAAATTTTCCAGCATGAGAAGACTTAAGTCCAGAAAATGTAGTAAGACCTAAAATATTTTTAGTAATTAATCATTTACTTTACGGGCGTTACTGCGTCAAAAAATATGCAGTACTAAAATAATATGTTTAAAGTATTCGCACAAGCTTCGTAGAGCTCACCATAGTAATGATAAAATTAATAATATAATATTGTAACAAAGTATTCCAGCACTACGCTCAATCGTCTCTCGAAAGACAAGAGTAATAGCAATAGCCAATATGAACAAATGAATTATAATATAACGAAACAAGAACCTCACATTTCAATCAAAATTTTCGTATTACTTTAGAGTACGTGTATTAAATTTATTTCACCATCCTTAAAACAAATGTTATATTACAGTTACAGCTATATTACAATATACTGTAAACTGAAATTTGCACTAACGTAGATTATACAACGTTTAAGATCACTGCTCTGCAAAACTGTCACGAAAACTTCATCAGGAACAGGTGTGGTTAAAAGACATAATTTAAATACAACCGAGAATTAAGCGACCTTAATTCAAAGTTACTATAGAAATCAAAGCGGACATCACCTAAATATAAATATACGCTTTCGATTCAGTAAACTTCATTTTCAATAATAACACAGCAATCAGAAGGAAAACCATACGCAAACAACTATGCACCCAATTGAAAGTAATTATCAGGAAGAGGTGTAGTTAAAAGACATCTTTTAAATACAAGCGAGAACTAAGCGACTATAATTGCGCTCCAAGCGATATCTTTAAGAACCAACGTACTTCTTTACCGACACCTCGGTATTTTTGTAATTTGAAAGTTGAAAATTTGTAGTTTTGGGCAAAATACTGTATATATCAAAGCGAGTATTACCCTCCCTGGTGAAATAACCCGCTCTCAATGCATCGAAACACCGTCGTCTACATAGAGATGTTTATGTTTACATGAAATACAATATTTGTATCAAACACGGGTGTAGTTGAAAGAGATCAATTAAACACGAGCGAGAACTAAAACTGCAAAGTAATCTACGTTACCCAAACGGTGATATACGCTCACACGGCTGAACTACGTTACCGACAAATCTATATTTTTTACATTTTTTATAGTTTAAAAGTAAAAGAATTGTAGTTTTATGATTTTCCCTAAATTGAAACATCTCAAAGAATGTCCATGCCAAATTTCAAGTCTCTAGCTTAAACGGTCGCTTCAGGACATTACTATCATCAGTGAGTCAGTTACACATGGGGATGTATATATTATAGATAATGGTTTATTCAGTTACCAACCGAATTTAGGACTTGAACTATAGATTAATGATCCTGGTTGGAAAAACAGCCCATCGTAAAAATAATTTTCATCCATTTACCATAACACGGTCTATACACTTATATGTCTCAGAAAAGAGAAGTATTAATTTACATAACCATGGGCATCGAACACCTTACTAAACGATTGAAGATACAAAAAAGAGGTAAAAAAGTGGCTCAATCTAATCGGTGCTAAAAAAACATCAATAAAAATAATAATAATACGAAGCATGAATATAAATTACTTTTCGGTTTCATGGAACAATTTTAAAAACCGTTGAAAACATAACCTAAAATTCCCACAAACAAAGTTAAAGCGCATGATAAAGCTTTTGAATACATAATACCTTTTTATGACTGTATAAAACACTTCTTTTAATAATAACATAAATAATAGTTGACTGAAAATAAGAAAATAAATGTTTTCAATAAAAAATAAATAAAATATTGCACATAAATTAACTTTAAAACATTTTAGATCTATTGTTCTATTTAAAACTTATAGTAGACTGTATCGAGTATTTCTTTGATCTATAATATGTTTAAAATTAACAAATGAAAAATTTATCACATTTTTTGTTTGATTTGTTGGTCTAACGACTTTTTAATGGCTTATTTTTATGAACATTAATAACGAGGACATTTTGCATTACACGTTAAACTTATATATCTTAAAATTCCTTAAGCAGTTTAGTTAAATTGTGTAGGTGTCTAAAACAAACAACAAAAACGTAAAATAAAATGAAAAATCTATAATTACCCCTGAAGAAACGTTTAAAATCAAGCTAAAAAAGCAATGAAAGTAAAATTGAGCAAAAAAATTAAAGCTAGAGGGAACTATTTGCGTAGAGAATGTGAAATTGCATGGATGATTTTACCAGTGAATCCAGAAAGAATGACATTAAAGGGCGACAACCGCAGTCCCGCACGGTCCGGTATGCGCGAAGCTGCTCCCCGTGCGTTATAGTGCTTTTGTTGCCCGAATTCAATTCCCTTTGAGTGCCTAATTTTATTTCATTGCGATGGCCTCACAAGCATACCACTCTTTAATACCAATGGATCTGTTACTTTGTTTTTTAAATTTAATTCAATAAACTATGGTAAAATATAATTAACTATAGTAGTTCTTGTAAACGTATTTTCTTTTGAACCTTATTTTAAATTCCTAACTAGTCTGAAAATTATATATATATATATATATATATATATATATATATATATATATATATATATATATAGTTAATATATAATATAAGTGATTGTATACTATATATATATATATATATATATATATATATATATATATATATATATATATATATATATATATATATATATATATAGGGTGGAAAAAAAGTCTGGAAACGGTCTAATATCTTTAAAAGTATTAAGGTAATAAAACTAAAACTTGATTATGAGTGACAAAGTCCTAAAGTACTTTTTTGTCCTTAAACCTCCAAGGGGGGACGGCCCACAAGGAGTCAAGAAGAAAATCTTAAATGTAAGCATAGGTCAATATGTACATCAAATTAAAGGTCTCTAAGAATAGAGAACAGTGCTGCAATCACTGCACTTTAAATGTATCATATGACGTGGGCCAAATCAGTTTCTCTGACAACTTCCACTAGGGACGTCCCTAAAGGAAGTCATGGGAAAAACTTCATTGGCCTATGTCATATGATACATTCATAAATACATATATTTTACATTTTGAAGGGCTTTGCATTCTAAGCGATTTGCCGCAAACCCGACCTCAAAAGGTCGAGTATATCGGTAGTTATTGCATTTTTTGTTTTCAGCAATATGATTTTAATGCAAAGTTTGATCGCCCGCCATTTTTGACTCGGTCATCCTTTTGAGGTCGGGTTTGCAGCATTGTTCTCTATTCTTGGAGACCTTTAATTTGATGTACATATTGACCTATGCTTACATTTAAGATTTTCTTCTGACTCCTTGTGGGCCGTCCCCCCTTGGAGGTTCAAGGACAAAAAGTACTTTAGGAAGTAGACTTTGTCACTCATAATCAATTTGCAGAGTTTGGGTTTTATTGAGTATTATACTTTTAAAGATATTAGACCGTTTCCAGAATTTTTTTCCACCCTGTATATATTTTATCCCCTAAAACAAGTATTGTGTTTACTGGATTTTTTTTCTGTTAAATAGTTTTAATTTTAGGTTGAATGAATATTCTATAAGGGTATTAGCCACGAAAAATCACTTGGAACTGCTACCATAGTTGGGAAAGATTCGGTTTCCACCCTTCGAAGTTTACGTGTTATCCTTTTGAACTATTTCGCGTTTACATAAAACTTATTCACGAATGTGAAACTATTTATATGGGTTTAATTATTATTTAAATATTTATATCACGCATTGTTACTTTATTAGTTCTTCGTCGCTCGGGCAAAAGGGGTTAAGTCATGATTTTGGCGATTTTGAAGTTTTGATGGTTTCTCAAAGAAAACAATCCCTCTTTCTCAAGGTACAAAGGGTTTCAGTCAGAAAAATGTTTAATTGTTATTTCACCAGATCTGAAGGAGTTATATCAACAATTATGGTACAAAACAAGTAGACTTATGTATCGTGTCTCATTCCATGTAATAGAATACATGGAATACGTGGCGATTCATTCTGGTAAAAACAACGTAAGTCAGTGTTAAGTCATGCGACTACTGAGAGTATAAGTCATATACTTTTTAAGATCAGATGAGGTTCATTCAATGTACAAAGGGGTAAAATAATGTTTTGTAAGGCGAAGTAACAATATCCAAACATTGCACAGTATTGTAAACAGAAATACTGCACGGCTAAATGCGCGCCGTCCGGTGTATGGGGCCGCATCCGCGGCCGCCGCGACGCTGTGGTCTGCCGGGGATAAAAGTTTCACTCTAATTGCTCTCTTTTTTTGTCGCATAATTTATTCTGTCAAATACCGAAAGTGCTATGGGTTTTATATAGTTATGTATCTTTAGATCAAATAAAAAATGTTGTAGTTTAAATGAAAAGGTCCATAGAAGTTAACTATTGGCGCTTAAAGAGTTTTGTATAATGTCATTAAGTATACTCTGTCAATACCTCCCAAATCGTCTAATCGAGATATCTAAAGATAATAGAGTTTTTTACTAGGAGTTGTAATGCTGTTGCACGCTAAGACGCTCATTGAGGAGTGTCGGACAAACGTTGGCTCAACGTCCAACGGACTACCGAGTGACCGACCCCCGACCGAAATAACTGAAATATATTGAAAATTTCTTTGTATTTTGGAGATACAGTGTTACGCATTGAACAAGGAAATGTACGGTTCAGTTCAAAATTCAAAATTTACGTCAATTTAAATTTAAAACTAAATTAAACTTGACCGAATTTTCATATTGGTGATTGTAAACTTAATGTCTCTACCCTTGAATCTACAAAAAATACAATAAAAAGGCGACAACAGGAAGCCCTGTACAGTTTGGTATGCATGAAGGTTTTCGCCAGTCATTTTAGTGCTTTTGTTGCCCTGAATTCAATTTGCTTTGAGTGCCTAGTTTTATTTCATTTGGGTTATTGCGAAAGCCTCACAAGTATTCCACTCCATTCCGACAACTGATCTGTTACTGGCTTTTACGAGTATTTAATTATGTTTCTCATTCTAATTAAGAAAGGATGGCACATTTTAAAGTATGGATTATTTTCATTTCAGGACATTGCTATGGTATTACAGAAAAAAATAGATAAGGAGTTTATTTCAAATTTGAAAATATACTGAGCTAGTAGCTTCGGTATTGTAGGTTCTCTCGAGCTGAAAGTTAACTCCTTTCAAAGCGTTAGAGACGTAAATCTAACCCTACAAACCAATTATACAGTACATTGCAATGCCGTAAAAAGTTAATAAGGATGCTCTTATACCATTCTTGATATTGCGATGATCTGTGCGGCTAAGCCTACTAAAGGTGCGGCTACACATAGCAGGAAAGGACACGGACAGGACAGTTTCTGATGAATGCTCACTGTGTTATCAAATGGGAGCGGCTACACATAGCAGGAAAGGACACGGAAAGGACAGGGACAGGACATTCGCCGTGTCGGATGGATCGCCAGACGAGCATTCATCCGCCACTTTCGTGTCCTGTCCGTATCCCGTCCTGGTATGTGTGGCCACCCCATCCGACACATCAGAAAAATTCTGACGATAGCTCTGTGTAGTGAGTGTGGCCGCCGGCGGAATGAGTAGTGTCGGACGGATGCGCGCGCAACCGGCCGACGTCTGACGGCTGCGCGCGCAGCCTTCCGACTCAGAAATGTCCTGTCCGTGTCCCGATATGTGTAGCCACCCCATCAGAATTTTGTCCATGTCCTTTGAGTATCCTTTCCTGCTATGTGTAGCCGTACCTTTATTCGTTCTTGTGTTCATCAAAAGTGTTTATTTGTGTAAATGTAATTAAATCATGATAGAATAGGAATGTAAAGTCAAGTATCGTCATTCCACATGTTAATATAGGCAAAACAAAAATACACTTTTTATGATTTAGTACACCTGGACTACTGGTGCTGTAAAAATACGTTGTACTAAACAAGCATGCGTGGCCAAGACACTCATGCCATTCAATTAAATAAATCTGGACTAAAGTAGACTAGGTTTATGTTTGGAAATATGGAATAGTATATGTGGAATTGGCAAAGTTCATGTTGATTATTGAGGACTTCTTACCGTTATTTTTCTGTTTTACCTGGAGGACCGTGAGTTTCCATTTACTGTTTTTCATAAAAAATAACATTAAAATTAGCTTAATGGAAAATTGAAAAATGCGTGTCACAGTAAAAACATCATTCATTATTAATAATAAATGTAAGCATAAAAATTGGCATGTGATTTTATGACAGCTCTTTGGGCCAGGCAACATGTAACATTCCCCAGAATGTGGATGTTACATCTGGTTCACATCAACTTCATTTATTCATTATTACTAAACGACAGGGGATGTATTATTGTAATAGGTCTTATAGTAGATTCTTTTTCAGTCTGTAGTTCGACAACTCTTTACACCATCGTGATGAGGACAAAACCAGGTATATGAAACCAATCAGGTAGACGTCACCTTGCCCAACCTCAAGGACATCGATGATGCATCAGGTCCACTCTGCTCTTTGTTGGAGAGTGTGTAGGTATTCAATTTCCACCTTTTCAATACAGTGTGATTGAAAAGTCCCTTAACAGTGAAATACAGGGTTAGGCAAAAGTCTGGACACCCCCAGTTAACTTTTTAACGCGTTGCAGTAGGAAAACCAAACTCGGCACATGTTTACAACATCAAAATCTGCAATTTTTCATCAACTACACAACTTTGCCCCTGCCCCCAAAATGGGGTATTTTGGGGGCAGCCCCAAATTTTCAAATGTAAACCCCTATCGAGTGACCCCTCATTTTAAACGGTTTATCAAGAGAAATTAAATGGCGCAAACCGGAGGTCGATATCTCGCCCCTAACCAAAATGGCAGCCATTTCAAAATTTGAGATGGACAAGCAAGTATAAGTCTAGACACCCCCAGTTAACTTTTTAACGCGTTGCAGTAGGAAAACCAAACTCGGCACATGTTTACAACATCAAAAACTGCACTTTTTCATCAACTACAAAACTTTGCCCCTGCCCCCAAAATGGGGTATTTTGGGGGCAACTCCAAATTTTCAAATGTAAACCCCTATTGAGTGACCCCTCATTTTAAACGGTTTATCAAGAGAAATTGAATGGCTCAAACCGGATGTTGATATCTCATCTCTAACCAAAATGGCAGCCATTTTAAAATTCGAGAAGGGTAAATTGACATTTGTTAAAATCAAATCGGAAAATAGCTTTTTAGAATTTATAAATTTCTTGAATTATTTTCGAATTGAACCTAGTAGCAGAAATGAACTAGTAGGTTCAATTCTAAAATAATTCCAGATATTCTCAATTCTAAAAAAGCTAATTTCCGATTTAATTTCAACAAATGTCAATTTACCTTTCTCGAATTTTAAAATGGCTGCCATTTTGGTTAGAGATGAGATATCGACATCCGGTTTGAGCCATTAAATTTCTCTTCATAAACCGTTTAAAATGAGGGGTCACTCGATAGGAGTTTACATTTGAAAATTTGGGGCTGCCCCCAAAATACCCCATTTTGGGGGCAGGGGCAAAGTTGTGTAGTTGATGAAAAAGTGCAGTTTTTGATGTTGTAAACATGTGCCGAGTTTGGTTTTCCTACTGCAACGCGCTAAAAAGTTAACTGGGGGTGTCCAGACTTATACTTGCTTGCCCATCTCAAATTTTGAAATGGCTGCCATTTTGGTTAGGGGCTAGATATCGACCTCCGGTTTGCGCCATTTAATTTCTCTTGATACACCGTTTGAAATGAGGGGTCACTCGATAGGGGTTTACATTTGAAAATTTGGGGCTGCCCCCAAAATACCCCATTTTGGGGGCAGGGGCAAAGTTGTGTAGTTGATGAAAAAGTGCAGATTTTGATGTTGTAAACATGTGCCGAGTTTGGTTTTCCTACTGCAACGCGTTAAAAAGTTAATTGGGGGTGTCCAGACTTTTGCCTAACCCTGTATATTTTTTACCATTATAGATAAAGTAATGAGACTTGGTATATGATAAATGGCCATAAATGTCTACTCTTTTAATATATCATCACTTTTTTTATACCTTAAGCGGGACGGCCCACGAGGAGTCAGAAAAAATTCCTAAATATCCACATAGGTCGAGTTTGGTACTAAATTAAAGGTCTTACATAGCAGAGTACAATGCCGCAAATTATACTTCAAACGGATGACCGAGACGGAAATGGCAGGCAAACAAAGTTTTAATTAAAATCATATGGGTAAAACTTAAAAATGCAATAACTTTCGTAATACTTAACTTTTTGACGTTTTGTTTGTGGCTTATTACTCCAAATGAAAAGAAGTTTAAAATTATGTATTATGTGACAAGGGCCAAAGCAGATTTCTTTAAGACTTCTAAGGTGGACAACCCTTAAAGGGTGTGTAATTTAAAACTTCTTTGGCCCTTGTCTCATCGTACACCATTTGAAACGTCTTTGAATTTGGAGTAATAAGCATTAAACCTGACATCAAAAGGTGAGTATTAAGAAAGCTATTGCATTTTAAAGTTTTACCCATATGATTTTAATAAAACTTTGTTTGCCTGCCATTTTCGTCTCGGTCATCCGTTTGAAGTCTAGTTTGCGGCATTGTACTCTGCTAAGTAAGACCTTTAATTTAATTCCAAACTCGACCTATGCTGCTATTCAAGAATTTTGTCTGACTCCTCACGGGCCGTCCCCCTTAAGGGATAAAAAAGTGATAATAGTTTAAAAGAGTAGACATTTATGGCTGTTGTTGATATTCCAAGTCGCATTCCTTTGTCTATAATGGTAAAGAATATATTTTACCGTTCCGGGACTTTTCAATCACACTGTATACATTGCCTCTGTTCCTTGAATTAACCGCTTTCTTGAAAGTCATAAAAAATACAATTTAATGTGTTGTACCATGAGATAGATTTGAGTGTTTTAATCCTATCAAACATTCATTGTCAATGAATGCAGATAAGTGCCGAAGTCGTAAAGAGCATTGTTTTCCAGATTTCAGATTTTTTATTTATCTTCTTGGAATTCTGACAATTAAACAAGTCTGCATATTTTTATATTTGCATGATTCTCCTGTATTTAGGTTTGTCTTTTGCTTAATTTGTTTGAATGTTTTTTATGAAGGGTAAAACAAAGGAAAATACTCCGAGGAGTGTCTCCCAAGAAGCGTACCTGTTGAGCTAATCATTTTCAGCTTGCTGTGTTGTGACTAATATTAGAAGTGGTTCTTGTTTACTTTCAGCCAAATCCTAAATTTTATTAGGAGCGAAGCTAGGCCAGTGTTCTTAATTGTTGAAGCCATGAAGGTCCTTGCCACCAGAGATGATGTTCAGGAAGAGAGGGTAGAAGAAGACCTCGACTGGCAACTGCTAAATGATTAGAATTTAGAAGGCAGTGTAACTATCGAATTTTTTTCAATTATATTTAAAATTTAAAGGACCAAAATTATTTTGGTCCTTAAGAGCGTAACCAAAATAATTATTGGCCTGATTATTCACCTGAAAATTAAATTGTTTTGTCCAAAATATTCTACTTCGACTTATACTTTTTATAGTTTGACGAAGCCCAATGAATTTCCTGCTTGACATCCTTTGGGAAATACCGTATAGTCCACAGCAATAAAACAATAGAATGAAGTTCAAGCCAAATAAATGAACTTAACATGTAGCCAAAGGAGAATATAACCGGCTGGCTTATTGAAAGCCACGGCCCTAACTTGCCTGTTCTATTGCCCCCAACTACGCTAGAGGAAGTCGTATAGAAAATTGCAATGGCCAATGTTTTGTCACACACAATTTGAAAGGCTTATTAATTCATAATAATAATAGTATTCTACAAATCCGACCTGTAAATGTTCCATATGTCAAAAATGATTCTATTTTAAAATTTCGGTTACATGTTTTTCAGTTGAGCTCCTTCCAATTTTGACCCGGCCATTCTTTCAAGGTCGGATTTGTGGCATTACATTCTACTAAGTGAGACCTTTAATTTGATGTCCATATTAATTATTCTTATGCTATTTATGCGTATTTAGATTTTCAATATTTTCTCAGCGAGTATTTGTATTGTAAAATGACTAATTTCAGCATCCAATAATTTTGTTTTTGCCTAAAACACAAAATTTTATTTAAGCTAGTTTAGAATAATAAGAATTTGACCGTCCTGGGACCTCTGGGATACCCAGTATATTCAACCTATATTCAAGCTATATTAAACTCAAACTAGGTACTGAATACCAACTTGTATTTTAATCTATCCTATGTAAGTAAAAGTATTAAAATTATCACACTGAACCAACATAAACATGTAAGATACATGAACGTGTTTCCTGGAGGAACGACAGTAACACGCGGTATTCGCTAACAGTCGACAACGTCAGCCCCGCGCGGCTCTGTGTTGTATCCGCGAAGCTGCTCCCCGCCGTCATTGTGCTTTTGTGCCTTCCAATTCTGTTCGCTTTAATTGCCTAATTTTATTGTGATGGTTGCACAAGCATTCGCTCTGTACCGACGATGAACCTGCCATTGTCTTTTTCATCGATGAAAAATAAATTAGAAAATTGTTATTCTTATAGTATTTTGTTATTTATTGGGATTCTTGCATCTAACATATTGTGATACTTCAAGATTACAAAAACATGTAACAACTCAATCGATTAATTACGAAGTACTATTGAAAAGAATCCAACTATTAGTCGTGTCATTCATAACGCTAGTTAACACTAACAATAATGCTATATTTTTATCGTTGCTAGGCTATTTTGAACCTGATTTCTTATTGTTGGGACTCGCAACACTGGTATTGAAGATACATAACCTAAATTAATTAATAATGTAGCCAAAATTTAGTAGGATAAATGATTTAAAAAACCAATTTTAACTTGTTAGATATTCTATATTATAACAATAGTAATCAAATAAGGTGTTAACGGTTAATTTTTAAATCCGTTGTGGATTTTATCAGCATTATACCAGCACAGGCTGTGGTTTTGGCATCAATTCGGACGGCAACCACTACAATGCTAGCGAATTCGGATAGTATCCGGCTAGTTCCGGTGGACACCCAAAGTAACGGAGTGTCATGACTGTCCCCCTATTACAGTACCTATAACTACTGGTTTAGACTGTGGTTGGGATGTAAAAATTTCACTGAATAGGGAAAAAATTGCCTGCAAGGCTGTAATACACGTGTATATACATGTTGAATAAAATATAGATAAAACTGTAATTTATCAAACATGACATCTAGAGTAACGGAATAATAATTACTCGGAACAATAATTTCTATAATGGTTTAGAATATATTTAAAAACTGTTCCCAATTTACTGTTATAAAACGACAAAAACAGTCTATTGTGTAATAGCTTTGCAATTGTGTTATTAGAATTGTGTAAGTACGGTAATGTATGTAGTTTAACGGTAGATTAAAATTTTCCTCCGGCCCTATCTATATATTAATAAGAAAGCATGTTTCTTTTCTTCCTTTTTTCAGTTTTTTTTTCACATCGTAGGAGAAATCTGTGGATACCGTTAGAGTGGTAATGTGCTGAATCCCAATACAATTCACATCGGCTCCAGGGCTCTGCCGTGCACGCTTTGAAAGTTTCAATGTTTTATAAGAAATTCAATTTATAAACAGACATCTGTTAGAACAAGAAATGCTAGAAAAAACAGGAATAACACATGTTTCAGTTGTAAAATACGTTAAAAACTAATTCTGTCTCTATCAACTGAAATTGAGGTCGAATATCGACCTGTGGCGATCTGTAGTCTACACTAATCTATGTTTTATGTTTTTTTCCATTTTTATTCATGAAGGGCATTGCCTAATAAAATAAAGATTGAATTACAAAAAGATCCCTAAATCAATCTTTCATAATATAAAACCACACACAGTGGAGGTGGGCCATGGTGTTGAGGGAATGTAGCATCAACGACCCTTCATCCGCGGTCACTGCTGGAATGGAATGCGGTCTGCCAACACAACGGATAAAAGTTATTCGCTGACTTTCTCTAATTTGGTCACGCAAAATTTATCGTCCTGCAGAAACCGAAATACTCGTGGTTTTACCTCAGTTTATCATGATTAGGAAAAAAAAACGTAAAATAACTCAAAATATGGTGATAAAATTGAATTAAAGTAAATAAAGTTGTTTCCTGTAAATATTCTGTTTTTATTTTTTTAATATAGCAGTAGTGTGACTTCTTTTTGCAAAATAAAACTATTCAACAATTGGAAACATTGCAATAAAGAGATTTTTGTAGTGGCAGCTCTGTCGTCAGTCAACTCGCCACTCAGAAGTCGTCAATGTTTCACCGTTGGAATCATTTACCGTGTGTTTGTTCTGGTGTGACTTGATATCCGCACTGGAGTAGTTGTCATTCCCGCCATCTCCTCTCTTAATGAATATTCTAAAGTTTTTTTACAACAAAACATTAAAATTCAATCCCTAATGATTTTAAACCTATGAAATGATTGGCCAACACAAAAAAGCATTTTAATATACACGAAGTATATTTTATGTAAAACTCTTTTTGATTTGGTTAAAAAACGTTTTTGTACATCATAATCAGTTTTTTATTATAATTTGACTAACCACCATCTAATGCATCTAATACAAACAAAAGAATGGAACAAACCATTAGTGAATTTTTCGATGTTTCTGTCCAGAATATATGATGTTGAGTGACGGAACGCAAGGAAATGCTTATTCGTAGCAAATGGAAAACTTTTTAAACATTATTAATCTAGAAACTACTCGTATTATTCGTTTACAATATACTAATTTTGAAATTAATTGTGTTTGGTTGGTATTGTTAACAGTGTAAAATAATAATAAGTTTTGGATAACTTGTACTATTTATGGTAGATATTGTGTGACAAGGTTGCTGTTGTATATTGCTGAGAGTCGTTGAGTAACTTAATAAAATTATAATTACTGTAGCTATAAAGTCAAAATATGCAGATAGTTTCCTCAGTAGCTATCGACTTATAGGAAATATTTTGAAATGCTTAACCAAAGAAGTAAAGCAACACAATATTACACCCGTTTTGCTGTAACATTTTTTGCAGTCCTTTTACATACAAAATGTACACTATCAAAATGTTCCTTTCTAGTGTAAAAGAGCAAAGAAATAGACTGAACAAAACAAAACAATCCTCAGTAAATATCAAAGCGTTAAATTGCGCTAAATGGAGTGTAAATAACCCACAAAGGTTCGCTTTCAACACATTCCACTAAATAAAGCCACGGATGCGGCTGTAACGGGATAAATTATGCAGCCTCTATAAAAACAGAAGAATGTTGAGCGAAGCTGTTACCCGCCGACCACATCCTACAGCCGGAAACTTGCGCGTACTCGGACACGGCCGGTTTGATTTATTTATTTATTTTTTACATTTATCCGAAAGAGTAGTAACAGTGTTGGGGACTTATCGATTAGTGGTAGGCCATATATTTAAAGGTTATTAAATCAAATGTAAACAAAATCGATTGAAGGAAATTACTCGCTTGGAATACATAAAAACAAAATACTACTTTTCCTGCTTATTTTTGGAACAAGCGTAACCCAGACCAGGATAGAATATATGCATGATGGGGTAGTCACCACCCGTCTCCGTCATTCCTGCTAGGTGGCTGTAGAAATAATCAAACTAAATATGTCAGGTTTAGTAAGGTAGAGCAAAATGAAAGAGCAACTGAATGGCCGTAACGGCTGAGTGATGCAATAATGTAAGTCAGTGTTGCCCTGGAGCACTGGCATTTACCTACCTCTACGTATTCGACAATGTACAGCAAGATGCATAGATAGTGATAGATGGTTTACCTGGTAGTTTGGTTTCGCTTTATGTCGATATAAACAAAAAATAAACATTTATTTTATTTTAGATCGTTAAATGAGTGGCCTCTCTTTATCCGATTTATACCATTTGCTGTATGTACGTTTTTACAATTCCAATGTTTGACGAATATTTTGTACATTAGAGCTGTTTAGTGTCCACTAGTATAGTGTTCATTACGTAAAATTGACTTGCTTTGACAATTTATAATTTTCAAACTAAGTGTATTTTACGAAGATGTAAATTTTTTACACTACATCATTGTTTGTGTTTATCCACAAATAGTTATATCCCAACGCAAAATATTTTCTCTCCTGTTTCAGGTTTTACAACCATCAAAACCTTGTGTGAAACATACAACCGTGATTCTAGACACTACTCCTCTTGAGAAATGTGGTCTTTTTAATTGATTTTAATGAAAATCGAGAATCAAATGGGCCTAGTACAGCAGTACTGCAAAATTTCTTTTATATTTTTATGACATTACGTTGATTTACAATTTGAAATTTAGGGATGTTTCAAATAAACAATTGGCGCCACCGGGAGGTGATGAGTCGCCGCATGCAATATTCACCCCATGAGCCCCTCGCCCCGGTGTTGTTGCCATGCTATGAATGTGGTTATATCACATCTCGCGTGGAATTTTAAAAATCCGCACTCGATTGTATTTCATGTTTATTTATTTAAATGTTACGATCTAAAATTTTTTTTAATAGATGTTTTAAGCAATATTTATCATTGTAGTATATTTTAACTCAACTGACCAACCACACCCTTTGAAATATTGAATAAAACATATAATACAAGAGAGTTTATGATTGCGTTTAAATAAAAAAATTCAGGAAAACCGCTTAGTCAAACTTAATAGTACTTGGTAAAAACTGAAAATCGTTTAAATATGTGCGATATAAGGAGTGGTGCTCATACTGAACTCTATATTAACTACGAAAAAAGAACTCTCAATTTTATAATATGTTTCAATTTGAGTTTGTATGTGTTACAAATGGTTTTTTTGTAAACCATTTACTGGTTTAAAATTTCTTTTAGTAAAATTTAAAAGTTAAAAAATTACTGGCTGGGTAGCTGAGTGGTTAAAGCGCTCGCCTTTGAATCCAAAGGTTGCTGGTTCCTGAGAAAAGTTAGTAGTTTTTTCAAGGTTCGATACCGGATCCAGTTGCGTTTTGTCATTGAGCTATTAATTAATGGTGCTCTCTAACAACTGGTCGATGTTAGGTAGTAACAAGACCGGAGTTTGGACAGTTCCCCGTCAAAACGTAAAAAATTCCAATGGCGTAGATATACAAAATAATAATAATAATAAATGGTGTAAATAGGACTTTGGACATATTATGTATTTTATTGACACCTACATAGTAAGAGTTAGAACTTTTAATGGATTCACAATTGGAACAAAATTATGTTTTCCTATATTTATTATTGATAACATAAAAAAAAACACATTTACAATCACTACAGTTGACAGAACAATTTTCATTGAAACTCCTTTTATCTTTCAAACCAATGAAAGATATTATAAAAAATATTCTTTTTACTAGATAAACTATTTATTACCTATTCCTATACTATAATAAAATTAGTGTCTTTAGCGAAGCATTTACATTATATCCCAAAATCTAGCAGGTAGATTCATTTTCATCAGGCATCAATTTTGATTGAAGAGTATTTTTACCCAAAAATAAGCACCAATCCCTGGAAAAGTCATGTTTAGGCTGAAGAAAGGTTTCAAAATTTTTATTTTTAACATTGGTTGGGTTAATTTTTTTGGTAACGAAATGACGAAAAGTAAATTAATCGAAACAAAACTGAAATACCACTATCATTTTTAAGCACTGTTTTCAAAACTGTTGTTAGTTATGAAAAGGTTCGTTGTTGGTGTAATCTTAATAGCCTGTTTACCATGATTCTATAATAAATGTGAACTGAAACCAAAGAGAAAGGCTTATTCAACCCGGTACTCAGATACCCGAATTGGGGAATAAGTCATGCAAAACCTTAGAGGTGAATGTACCTGAATGATTTCGGAGTTATCAGAATTCCACTACATTTGGCCCCTTTCCGCTTACCTCTTCTGACTTACCAGTGGAAGTGATTTTATTGTAAGACTTCACTGATGTTTGATACATTTAAACCTCATTATAGTGTATAAGATATTTTAAGGATCAAAATTGCAAGGTGATGTGGAAAAAAATATTTGAAAGTGAATTCCATTCTGCATCTTACATTCTACAGTTACGGAACGTTATAGTATATTCATATTGCATTGCTTACTACAATAGTCCTAATTACCTTGTACAATAGTATTTTGAAACTTAATTCTGTAATTTTTGGGTCTTTGAAAAAAGGTTAACTAATAATTTAAACCAGTCCTTACCATTATTATAGTCAGTTCTGATTTGATTGGGTGGTTTGTTTCATTTTGTTTGTTTTTCCTACATAAATGGGGCTAATCCAAACATGCACATCATTAGTCCCGCCAGAAACTGTGGCCTCTGCGAGCTCTCAAATTCTCGTCACATATAAATTCTCACACACATTAATTTTTCAAGCATTATAATCTTATAATGTTGAACTGGCACACTATAATATGACAGTTATTTCTGAAACATTTGTAACTGAATTGCACTAAAACTTGGAAGTTATCATTTTAGATGGTTTTAGATGGATTTTACTGTATTTGTCCTCTCTTATTTTCCTAGCATCCACCCGGCTTTTATTTGAAGTTATTAGCCAATGTACAGCTTTAGATCACGCAAACGATCGATTTTGAAGACATAAAATTAAAATAAATACGCAACGTAACAGTTGAAAGTCTTTAACAGCAATTTTTAAAAAACCAAATATTAATGTCATAGTGTTACTGCTTAATACAGTATACATTAAATTTCCAAGCAACACGTCTAACACTCTGACCTAGATTAATGTGTCTAGAAGACATGTCTGGGTTGTAAGGAGAAAATGTGTTATTAGAACATAACAATGACATATATAAGCTTTAAGGCAAATGTTATTTGCAAAAATGGGCGTTTCTATTTTACACATTGTGACTTGTTCATGAGAAGTCTCCAAAATTTAGATTAGTAATTGGATAAAAATGTAAATATTGCGTTAGTGCACAAGGGAACTTTTACCGTTTATAAAAATTTTGTTTAAAAAAAACACGATAGCAGCAGTGAATTTACCAAATTAACGTCTAAATCACTCTTTACAACATCTATTTCAAAATATTGTATTGCATATTATTAAATGCGTTAAGATTGTTTGAAAACCAAACTCATTTTACTCTGACCTATGCTCTGTTAGAGACTCCACTACAACTAAAGGCTATCACATCATCGCCAATTGGAATTGTTTTCTTCTGAAGTCTTTATTTTGGTGTGGTGAAAATGCAGAGAACATTATTTAATATTTGTAACTATAATCTAAGAACTTTATTAAAAAAGTTAAATGCTATAATTCTTAACTAATAATTAAACTACAAGTGCTTTTAATCATTATTTTAGGTCCCGGTTAACCTGAGAACAATTGAAGTTTGTACATAAGGGAGAACTAATCATAAAATATAATAATTATAAATTAAGCATTTTAAATTTATTTGTATTTTTTAAAACAACCCGTACCTCCAGGAGAGTAAGCAAGCCTGTACGTATGCACGATCCCACACTCCTCGCCAACACGGCGGGGTAATTCTAATTACAGTCGGACCTCGGTGTTTATGCAAAGCTGATTAAGGAACAGTTGTTTTAGCGCCGTTCTTTCTGAATTACAATCAGCAGCGACCAGCTGAGGCGAGGCGGTATTGAATGATTAAGAGGCCTATTCGTCTATTGTTACCTATTGTATTCTGACTTTTGGCGATATCAAACCAGGTAAATTGAACAACTCGCTTGTAAATGCGGTACCTGAAGTAATTAGGTATTTAACAGAAAATAATATTTGAATTGTAAAGATGATAATTTCCGTTTTCTACTAACGTGATTGGAGAGTTTGCATTACATTTTTTATTTGAAAACCCAAAGTATTTGCCGGTTAAAAAAATCCAATCGTCAGTTGGAGATTTCGCGGTGAACGCGGATGGTTTAGGATTATTGGGGCTTCCAGGCCGCTTCTGCTCGGCTTTTAGCCATGATTACCTGTGACAAATGTGGTTACATTTATCTGGTGTTCCAGCTATCTGATTTACCTATCAACAATATGGATGGTTTACGTTGCGAATAATGTAGTATACAGGGTTAGGAAAAAGTCTGGACACCCCCAGTTACCTTTTTAACGCGTTGCAGTAAGAAACCCAAACTCGGCACTTGTTTACATCATTAAAAACTGTATTTTTTCATCAAAATGACACCTTGCCCCGGCCCCTAAAATGTGGAATTTTGGGGGCAGGTCCAAATTTTTAAAGTGAACCCTATCGAGTGACTCTTTATTTTAAACGGGTTATCAAGAGGCATTAAATGGTGCAAACTGGAGGTCGATATCACACTCCTAACCCAAATGGCAGCAATTTTAATATTCAAAATGAATTGATTGGCATTCGTTAAAACGAAATCGGAAAATAGCTATTCAGAATTAAGAGTTTCTAGAATTATTTTTGAATTAACTCTACTAGTAGAAATGTACTATGAGGTTCAATTAAAATAATAAAAAAAATGTTATTCTAAAATAGCTATTTTTTTAAATTAATTATAACAAATATCAATCGACCCATTTCGAATTTTAAAATGGCTAGGGTGAGATATCGACCTCTGATCCATGCCATTTAATTTCTTTTGATAACTCGTTTAAACTGAAGGGTCACTCGATCGGGTTTTATACTGTATTTGAAAATTTGGGTCTGTTCCCTAAATACCCCATTTTGGGAGCCGGAGCAAAGTTGTGACTTTGATGGAAAAGTACAGTTTTTTACGTTGTAAACATGTGCCGTGCCTAGTTTGGTTTTCCTACTGCAACGCGTTAAAAAGTTACCAGGCTTTTGCCTAACCCTGTATTGTAATAGAACAGTAGTAAGGAATATTTCAAATTCGAGACACCTTTAAAAACATAGATAATGTTTGAACTGTTATGGGGTTCAGTACATGATACGCTGCCACATTAGGTACCGTAATTAATAAGGTTTTTTGGTTATTTACATGATACACAACAGCCAAATCCCAATTACAATTCAGCAGTTCAACAAACTATGTAAAACACTGGAATAACAATAATTAGTAACTCCTTAAAAATATTAAGTACATTTACAATATTTTACAAAGTAAAAAATGTATAGTTTGAGTTAGGCTCGAACTGTATGGAGTCTTATCTTCAAACCAAAATGGCAATAGGATCCCCCAATGACTTATCTAAGGTATATTGTTTTCCCACATATGTTTTAAGTCGTTAAACATTTTTATCGTAGATGTGGTAGTTATAATTTTAAATTATGATTAATTTAAAAAATAACTTAACAATATTAACAGCAATTAGAATGATAGAAAGTAATGAACTATTAAGATTAAAATTCCATTCCATGACCCTACGGCAATAACGGGTTGCGGTCCGGTGTCCTCGTTAAGCGGTGATAATAATGCATCGTATGTCGACGTTCCGAATAACTGGAGCTGTGGCTGTGGCTGCAGCTAGGTCATTGAAACTGGCTACCGGTAACCCAATGCTCACCTACCGAATAAAACGTCCTACCATTCTTATACACTATCACGTATTGCTATTTATCTTATGTTTTGATTTATACTTTTTTTTGCTAAACAAGCCATACCCTACTATTCAACTGTTGGTAACTTAGGCATAATTTGGATTATTTCAGGAATTTATTTGGGTTTAAATCAACGATTTAGGGTCAACCTATATTTATGGATGGTAAAACCAGATTTGTTTTTCGTTTAAACTATGAAAAACCTTTTCATCAAATGCTATCCTTAAATATGAATCTTGCAAACTCAATAAGGAGATGACAATAATAGCTCCTATATGTACTAGACTGGTACTGATAATACTACAGCACCAGTAATTAATAAACTTGTTGTTGAATATCGTTTAACAAAAATATATGAAAAATTAAGATGAATCGGGAAGTAGATATTAGCCCTACGTTGTACTTAAACTCCGAAGGTGTTATTCTTATTTCGTTTGGATTTGATTGAGAGGTAATTCATACTCCTCCCCACTTGTTGTGTACACAAAATAAACATTATTCATTGTGTGTCTTTTGTAAATCGTAAATTTGCCAAACTCGAAAGTACTTAAAGACCTCTTGTGAATTCTCTACAGTTACTTAATAAAATAATAATAATAAAAAAACAATATTATCCTACATAAGATTTACAGTAACACGGTCTACACCTTATTTTACAATGAAGAGAATGGTGAATCTAAATAGTGTTTAAATATATCACTCGTATTGTGTGAATTAAGCTCGATAATATTTGTAATCACTAATGAATGAATATGTCCCGGCATCGGTACGGTGGCGGCCGGTTGAAGGGGGTTTGTTACGGGTATAAATGTCAGGCGGGTGTCTACCCTAATGAGGCAGGCCTGGTCATTAGTGATACACACGTATTGCTATGGATCAGTCGTGACCTGTTGGTGTTTGCGGCAACAATATGTTCTCGTAAACAAACCAAACAAAATAGTTTTTATTCAAAATTTGTGAGCAAATCACATGGGTATTTTTTGTAAGTATATTAATTACTTAATACCTCACTTTTATTTCAATAAACAATTTTTGTACAAACGAATTTACACTGTTATTTATATAGATGGAAGAAAGTATAGAAACGGTGTAATATCTTTAAAGCTATTTAACTAACAAAAGTAAAACTTTGCGAACGAGTCATAAAGTCTCTACAACAAAGTATTTATTGACCTGGAATCAAGGGGGCGGTCGACAATAAGTCAGAATAATTTTTGTGTAAACATATGTACATCGCATTAAATGTATCTATGAATAGAAAACAATGCCGCAAATCCGACCTTAAACGACGACCGAGCAAAAAATTGCGTTCGTTTAAATATCTTTTAAAACTATATAGCCGATGGTAAAAAATGCAGTAATTTAGACACAAATACACTCGACCTTTTGAGGTCAGATTTGTGGCAAATTCCTCAGATGCAAGCCCTTTAAAATTATGTATCAAATAGCGAAGGCTAACGAAATTTTTCCAAAGACTACTTCTAGGGGACATCTCTTGTGGAAGTCGTCAGGGAAACTTCAATGGCCTACGTCATATACGTAGGGCTTTGCGTTCTGAGCAATTTGCAACAAATCCGACCTCAAAAGGTCGGTTGTATCGGGAGTTATTTACATTTCATATTTTCGGCAATACCCGGTCGTCCTTTTAAGGTTGGGTTTGCGGAATTGTTGTATTCATTGGGTCCTTGATTTTGATGTACATATTGACCTTTGCTTATATTAAAAACTTTCTTCCGACTCCTTGTAAAGCCTTGGAGGTTTTCAGGTCAATAAATAATAAAAATAAACAGACTTAAAGAATGAAAATCAGTTAGTAAAATTTTAGTTTTGTTAGTTAAAAAGTTATAGAGATATTACACCCTTTTCAGTTTTTTCCCACTTTGTATACTTAGACATGCAGGTAATTGGAATTGCTCACTTAGAAACGAAAGTATTCCACTTACACAAACTGTACAAAAATTTAAATAAAATTAACCTAAATAATTTTGATAGATGTATGAGAGATGGTTAATATGGGATATATTTGGACAAGGCCTATAAAATTATTTTAAACTTGTAGCTGTAAAATGATATTTAATATCCCTTCACAATATTATGTTGGATCCTATAAGATTTTACAATAAATCTCATAAACTATAAAACGAGACTATTTCATGGAAATGGGCAAGGAGCTCATCAATAGACTTGGTCAAAGTCGATTCAACAAGCTCTAGTTTTAATTCCTTTCTAAAACAGTCAACACCGCCTCCCCTCAGCTGGTCGCTGCTGATTGTAATTCAGAAAGAACGGCGCTAAAACAACTGTTCCTTAATCAGCTTTGCATAAACACCGTGGTCCGGCTGTAATTAGAATTACCCCGCCGTGTTGGCGAGGAGTGTGGACTCGTGTAGACGCTTTCTTACTTTCCTGGAGGGATATAGTTTCTATTTAAAGTAAGAATAGATCCAGAATTGTAATAAATTATCAAATTAACAATTATTTTAAATTTCTGACATTTTGTCTATACAACTATCAGTATCGCACTAAAAAAGTCTTCAACAGTAATTTGTTCTACGAAGATTAATTACAAATTAAAGGGGCCTTTTTTGGAATGTCCCCGCATTTTTAAACAATTTTCTATTGAGTTACCACATAATGGAAATGGTTAAGACACGTAACCTAACCTAACCTAGGCCGTCCCACAGCTATCCCGCGACTGACCCGCCGGGAGAGCCGCGGGGCATTTAGGTTAGGTTAGGTTAGGTTAGGTTGGGTTAGGTTAGGTTGGAATGTCCCTGCATTTTTAAACAATTTTCTATTGCCTTAAACATGTCTAAGGAATGTACTGCAGGATAAAATTATAAACTAGAAACATGATGACGACTGAATATGTAAGCCGAGCGCGCAACCTTTTATCAGCCTACCGATAAGCAGGTGAAGGACCCAAAAATAATCTTACTGATAACGATCACGATAAAATAAGTTCCCACTTGACTACCAGTCGTGTCTTAACCATTTCCATTATGTGGGAACTCAATAGAAAATTGTTTAAAAATGCGGGGACATTCCAAAAAAGGCCCAATTGAAGTTTTACTAGCTAATCGCCCGTGCTCCGCTACGGAAGTGTTGGAAATAATAAACATTAAAAGTAAAGTACTTAATATTATTTAAAGTAGTATTTTTGTTAATTATTTTTGCCAAAAAGATCATCAGTCATGATGCTTACCATAATCAGTTGTAACAAACATTTCATATTCCTATTTATTCTCAATTGATAACATATATCCTGTATTTTGTTTCTAACCTAAAAAATTACGATTTAATTTAATTTTTGAGTCAACATATACACTTTTTCATTTATCATCTATATATTAATAGGCAAGCATGTTTCTTTTCCTCCTTTTTTCTCAGCTTGTGTGCATCGTAGGAGAAATCCGCGCACACCGTTAGAAAGGTATTGTGCTGTAGGTGAGCAGAATCGCGTTTTAATTCCCATCGGCCCACGGGGCTACGCCCTACAGGCTTTCAAAGTTTCAATGTTAATCTTATGAGAGAAGGATAATTGAATCTATCATTTGACAGCTGTTGACATAACACAAGCTAGCAAATCAGGAAGAACAGATGCTTCAGTTATAACATATTGTTTTAACAAATTAGATCCAGACGGTCGACATCAACTAGAAATATTTTGGTTGAATTTCAACCAGGAAGCGATCTCTAGTTATTTTTATAGCAAAAGTAAATAAATAAAATGAATCGTTGATTAGCGAGAATACTAGTCCACTAATTTTGTTTTAGCCCCTGAGCTAGTAAACTAATAAAAATGAATGCAGAGTAACAAATAATTGCATACGATTATGCCGTAATTATTGCTAATAATAATCTTTTTCAATTACCTTTTGTCCCAGCTCGGTTCCAAATTTTGTCTACACCTTTGTATTATTTATTTTTCCATAAGAATTACATAGACTAAAGTTTTTATGCGTTGTGAGGCGAACTACTGTGCATTTGAAGATGATTCAGAAAATCTACTCATGATACCCATTAGTTTGACATATTAATTATGTAATTCGGTCCATTTGTTTCTAAGAACTCAGCGTTACAACTGTGTGTTCTATATAGGATTCTTTGTAAAAATTCAGTACAAGTACTGTATGTTTAGTTTAAGTTTATATTGAAAAGTCATCTGTTGTTGACTATATTAATAAAAGCAAAATTGTATTTAATAATTTATAGTTCAATACCATTGCATACAACTTTTAGGATATAATAGAAAAAAATTGCTCGGCTAGAACAATCATTGATACAAAGTCTGGCGCCGCCAGCCGCCATTTTGTTTTTTACACATAATAATTTTTATTTCCGTGACGGATGGTTGTACTAAGTTTATATTTGGTATGAACCTCTATGACATAAATATCCGTTTTCAGGAAAAAAATTATTATTGTCCAATATGTATTTTCAAAAGGCGGACATTTATAGTTTTTAAACTAAAATATCTCAAAACTAGTAAATTTTATCAAAAAGACACAAGAGACAAAAAAGTTGACAAATTAAATTATCTAACTAATGATATCAAGATTGCAAGGATGAAACGAAATAACGGAGTTATTACAATTGTTTTTGCAGAAAAACGCTGATTCTCCTTTTTAAATAAAGCATTTTAATTAAAAAATCACAGCTACCCTAATATTGTGTGTCCGAGAATAACAAACTTGGTATCATTAGTTAAATAATTTTATTTTTAAACTTTTTTGTTACTTGCAAAATTAAGATAAAATCTACCGTTTATGAGATATTTGAGTTTAACATTTTTAAATAGCCCCCATTTTGAAAACACACATTGGAAAAAAATGTTTTTTCCCTGAAAATTAACATTGATTCCATAAAGATTCATACCAACTTAATACCACTATCCGTGACGGAAATACAAATTATCATGTGTAAAAAACAACAAAACGGCTAGCGGCCTAACGAAGCATTTTAGGACGAATGTTTATATGATGTTTTCAAATGTTTATATGATGTTTTGTATTGGCTCAACCTAAGGGACAAAATGCGCAAAATACAGGGTGTTTCCTAATAAATAGGAAATATTACCAAGATTGTAAGGATCAAACAATAAATAACGGAGTTATTGTGATTTTTCTGCAAAAAAATATTGATTTCCTTTATAATTAATGCAAATTAGGTTATTTTAGTAGAAAACTCACAGCAACTCCGTTATGGTTTGTCCGATCCTTACAAACTCGGTATCATTCGTTAGATAATTTAATTTGTCAACTTTTTTTGTTTTGTAAAATTTTTATAAAATTGACTTATTTTAGATATTTGAGTTTAAACATTTTAAATGACCGCCATTTTGAAAACACACATTGGACAAAAATTATTTTTTTCCTTAAAATGGACATTGATACCATAAAGGTTCATACCAAATATTAACTTAATACAACAATCGGTCACGGAAATAAAAATTATTATCTGTGAAAAACAAAATGGCGGCTAGCGGCTTAACGAAGCATTTTAGGACATATGTTTATATGATATTTAGTATTGTCTCAACCTAAGGAACAAAATGCACATAATATTTCCAGGTTGTTCGGAAACACCCTGTATATTGCATGCAAAGCCTTATAAGAAAAGGCCTATTTCATGGATACATCCAAAAGGCCAACAAATGTAGTATCCACTCCTGATTGAACTTATTATAAGAGGCTTTGTTGATGATGATTATTTTATAGATGAAGATATATAGATTATTTGTGTCCATAGCAGTATTGACTTTTTCTTATATTAAGACGATACGGTTTTCTCTCTCTCTTCGTAAATGTTGCTTTCGAAAAAGCTAAGTCCAACTAAAAGCACTAATTACACAATCTATATATAGATTGAAGGAATTTTACTAATTAAGTTAGAGGACACACTCTGATACTTCCATTTTCTGTTATTGGGGCCAAGTAAAATTTGGATAAAAGTAAACGTTAACAAAAAATCTCTGAACACTACCACAGTGACAAACCCTCTGTCTTGTCTTACTATTTTTGTCTAACTTTTCGTCTAACTATTGTCTAATATACTCTTTTCCAATGTAGCAATCTTTTAATTATTTTCAAAAAAATTAGAGAAAACCAAAAAACGTTAAGTATTTCCACATCTTATACAGTATATTGTGAACGCCAACCACATTTATTTTCAAGTTGAACACAATGTGTTCATATAAACAAATGAGATTTTACTGAAGTGTATCCCGCCAATATTAATCGTAGTTGTGAAATTTTCCACAACGAACTCAGTTTTCTATCAGCACTAATGATGGCAGCATGTGCGTGTTTGGATCTGCCCCATTAACGATGAAAAACAAAACACGCTGTAACAAACCACCCAATCAAATCTGATCCGACAGTAATAATGATTAGGGCCGTTAGATTTCACTATACATTCTTAGTTAAAACTCACAATATTTTCAGTTTACTACAAGATTATTACATACTATTTTGGATAAAATTACGTCGTCAACGAAGAATTAATTTAAAATTTTAGACAGTTATAATTTAAATTAGTGATTTTATTGAAAAAATCTAAAACCAGAGCCGACGAGATCCGTCTTTTTACTTTTAGAAAAAGTTGAGAGCTCTATCTTAATTGGTTAGTTTTAAAACACGATCCCCGTAAACCTTTGCATGTATAAAACTTGCCACTAGAGAAAAACAGATGATTTTAGACAGTTATCACTGAAATTAGAAATTTTATTTGAAACTTCTAAAACCAGAGAAGACGACTTCCGTCTTTCGAAAAAGCAAATTTTAGAAAAAAAATTTCGAAAAAATTTTAGAGCCCTAAAGGGGATGTTTAAAGCACTTTTTTGAGCACCTAAGAAAAAAGAGATCACTCCAAATTTCAACCGTGCAGGTTTCCTAATTCGTATTTAAAATTGGCCATGCGGATAGCGTCATATTAAAATTTCTAAGGCCTGTGGGGCGGAGCCCTGAAGGAATTTTGTTAAATCATTTCTTAGTGAGCACCTAAGAGGCAAGACGAACCTGTGTTTAATGTTTCAAGTAAATACGTTTGGTAGTTCCTGAGATTTCATGATGAGTCAGTCAGTAATCACTCCCCGTCAGGTTTAGCTTGGTCGCTAAGCTCACTCGCCGCAACTATCCTCTAGTTTCTTATTACCAATTTCCCCTCAATAATTTTAATCAGAACAGCTGTTTACAAAATTAATATTCCTTAATGTAATCATATGTTCCAATACAAAAATGTTGCTTCCATAAGAATAACATGGTAACTTTGAAGACGTGTGGGGCGGAGCCCTGAAGGCATTTTCAAAAACCGTTTCTTAGTGGATGCCTACACCCTAAAAGGAACGTCCATACAAAATTTCAAGGTTCTAGGTCTAGTAGTTTAGGCTGTGCGTTGATACGTGAGTCAGTGGTGTTTGACAAATATATAGTAGAAGATTGTTGTGAAATACCAACAACAACTATCAATCATTTTTGATAATTATGGTAACTTTTAGGTAAATAATTTTTAATCAAAAAGTTAGCAAAAATGGTTTTCTGTAGTAAAACAATCTCAATAATGACAATACAATTTTAAGCATATGTTTTTTGGGCGTTTATTCTTATTTTGCGTGTTTCCATGCCATTAGTATTATTTTAATCATTTTGGCGTAGTATTATTTTGACGGGGAAAGGCCATTCCCCGATCGTGTAACTTCGAACTATTGTCAGATAGGATCATTAAATAATAGCCCAATATTCATCGTAGTTTTCGGATTTTACAGCTATATTATCCGTTGGTGGGGAGCGGATACAAAGGATAAATGCATTAGATGATAATGAATGCCGGAGTGAGGTTTAGCTGATTACAGAGGTGTTGGGGCTTCCGACCTCAGAATAACAAGTGCCCTCAACTCGCACTCACAGAATTACAATATTTTAAACATTTTAATTATGAAATACCCTTAGTACATTTTACTTAAGCTCCTCTTAAAATTAATTCAATGGCATCTAATTTTAATTCGTGTGTATGAATTTCTATACTGCGATTATAAAAATAGTGTTAATTATACAACAGTGTTGAACGACATCATAGAGTCAATTATTGGACCTGAAACTTTAACTGTAAAAATTGTGATTCTTTAACACTTTAAAAGTAAAATATTTTGTATTTACTTATTATTTTGTAATATTTGGGTTTTAATTTAACCAGATAATTATAAAATTGTTATTTTTTGGATACCAATGATCATGGATAAATTTAAAAATGTGGTTTTGTAAATGTGGTTTTTGCTTTCCTAGCTTAAACACTATTTTCACTACATTATAACAATCGACCGTTTAAGATTGGCGAAATGGTTACAACACATTAATGCGTGTTCTAATAGTGCTGTCATTGTAAATATCGATGATAATCAAATGTTTGAATTACGGTATATGAAAACTATTACTGAAATGTTATTGCTGGGTAGCTGAGTAGTTATAGTGCTCGCCTTTGAATCCAAAGGTTGCCGGTTCGATCCTGATAAAAGTAAGTAGCTTTTTAAAGGTTAGATACCGGACCCAGTTGCCATTTGTCATTGATCCATTAATTAATGATGCTTTCTAACAACTGGTTGATGTTAGATAGTAAAAAGACTGGATTTTGGACCGTTCCCCGTCAAAACATAAAAAATGCCATTGGCGTAGATAAACACAAAATAAAAAATATGTCATAGCATAAATCATAAGAATCTCAGTGCTTTATTTATTTATTTTTATCTTTTATACTAATATCTTTAAATTGACTTGAAAGCCATGCAACCGCGACGGTTAATTACGACCTTAGAACTAGCAATCTTCTTTTACGGCTATTATTTGATTTAAACCCTGAAAATCTCGGATCATAAAAGTAACGAGGAAATCCATTGCGGCCCCAGCGTCATGTCGGCGCCCATACAACAAATGTCAATAGCATATAAATTCAATAAAAACCCAGCTAATATCACTTAAACAAAACAACAAATATGGTATTAAATTGTTAACAGCTGGTTTTATTTTTCAGATGACCATAGGGTAACCTCTATCTAGCTGCTTGTGGGTGAGTTTTTATCAAAATAAATATTAATTTAATTACCCTTTCACTTTTTAAAAGAACAGTATATATAAAAAAAATTTATCATGCAAGGAAATTGTTAATTTGGTGAGTATTGAATCAAGAGTAGATAAATGTTACGAATCAATTCAATGTTGGAGGTCGAAGAGTTTCCCTGTCGTGCTCCTTTAGGATTTTTTATTTCTTTTGAACAAAAGTACTAAAAATCATGTAACTTATATGTTAACATATCAGTTATGTGTTAGTCATCTGTTGTGCATGAATGTGACTGGCAGAATTGTCAATGTTTCCTTGCAACTTTTGTTACCTTTAAATATTTTCAGTTTTACATGAATAATCATAAACTAGGTATACAATGCAGTTGTCTGCTTGCAATATTGAGCGGAGCAACTCTTTTTTAGATCAATAATAGCAAATGTTTTATAGGCAATGCATAAGTGAGCTCGTTCGCTACGCTCACTCGCCATCAATTTAGTTCGTTCGCTGTGCTCACTCACTTTTTGGGTCGGCTCATTCGCTGCACACACTCGTCGCCAGATTTAGGTGGTTCGCTGCGCTTACTCGCCACAAGTCTGTAATTCGCTCATAATTTTTGATTACGCAGGTTTGCTTCGATATTAAATTGTGCGTCGTCCAAGATTTGCACTTCCTCTCCGTAAATGTGGCATTTCATTCACGTACAAAGGTAAACAAACCACTAAAATAAAAAAACAATTTCACATAAAACTACTGTATTCACAAACAGCTGATAGTAACAGTCTGCAGTTAAATTTGATCCTCATAACAGTTTGATGTTTGATGATGATGAGGTCAAAATTGTAGTTTGGATCCCCCGTTAATTAAACTGTAGGTCCCTAGATACTATTGGCTGTTGGGCTCCGAATTAACAGTCCTGTCTAAGGAGAATGTCAGCCTTAGTCAGTAACAAGACTACAAGATCGCGCCACAATCATCCTACACTCATTTCTCATTCATACTTGGCTTTAAACTACCTATTGAGTTAGGTCGCCATTTCAGTAAAGGTGTTAAAGTTAAATTTAACTTTTATTATAACAGCTGTATAATCAACACACAGTAAACAAACCAAATAAAATATTTCTCCTATTAAAATAACATGGTAACTTTAAAAGGCCGTAGGGCAGAACCCTTATGTCCGATTTCGACCATTTCAGATTTATACCTTCCCATAGATGGTTACTATGACCGAGCAAAATTTCGTGAGGATCACTCCAGCTGTTCAGGAGGAGTACTTGTAAATAAAAAGCCAGAGTGTAGTATAGGAGCTTCGCTCGCCCCGCTCAATAAATGTATCCATAAATTGATGTTATTTTGCTTCTTATAAAAATTTGAAACTTTGGGGACCTTGCAGCCCAATTAAACAATTATGATATAGTAAAAAAATAATTATTTCTTTTTGCCTGTTTCTCTTTTTCTTACCTTTTGGGCCTTTTATATCAGCCGCAATGAAAATTTTAACACAAAATAGCACTGCTTGCTTTGAAATTTCATAATCTATCTAGCTGTAAAAAATGCATCAAAATATATTTTCTTCTTTTTCTAACGAGAAATGTCCCCTGAATAAGTTGGCCTACAGTTTAATTTGTGAAAATTAATTTAAGGCTGTAATCCGAAGACAAACGATTTTCGGACTTAGTGTATAAAAACATATCTCAAACTAAATTAGATTACTAAACTAAAATTGTTGTTCACTCATTTTTCATATCTTGATGTGAGGAATCAGCTAATAATTTTTTTTTACACTTATCGCCAGTCACCCTCTATGTATCTATTTAATTGCATGCTCTTTCCTAGAAGTGCACTGCCAAAGTCAGTTTAACCTTTAAACCGTGTTCAAATTAAATTTGATCTTATGTTTAATATTGAAATAAGCTAAGCTTAAGTTAAATGTGCTTTGTCAAAGCGCCCCTTTTTTAGGGAGAGGCAGGGAAATGCATTACGCATACAGGTGGCCAGCCTGTAGTGTGGGACTCCCCTAAAAACGGGTTTACCCACTAAAAAACCTCCTCTACTCTTTAGGATTCTAACCTGGAATTGTTTATCACTTTACGTCAAGCTAGGCCTAAATTTGGCTTACGCCCATGGGGCTCGCTCCTTATCCAGCCGTTCGGTCAAGGGATCTGGGCCACTTCGTGGTCCAAATCGGTTTTCTTTTCCAGGAGGATGCCCCGGACGAACTGTTACAAACAATCCCAGTTGCCCTCATCCTCCATAATCTTTTGGCAGACCGTGTCCACCGAAAAAACACAGAGTTTTCTTGTGGCCTCCAGGCGGGGCCTTTCCCAACGCGAACAGCGGAAGAAGGTGTGTTCCGCGTCATCGGGAACGCCCGGGCAGTAGATACAATCCAGTGAACCGGTCTTGCCCATCCGGTTCAGGTACGACTTGAAATAGCCGTGACCTGTCAGGAACTGCGTGAGGTAGTAGTCCACCTCGCCATGCCGCCTTTCCACCCATGGTTGGACCTGCTCGATGAGTCGCGCAGTCCATCGTCCTCGGGTGTCGTGCTCCCAGCTGTGTTGCCACTGCTGGAAGGTTCGGGAGCGCTCTTCTGTTCTTGCCGTGTCCTTGCCTATCTCGCCTTGTCTCTGATAAATCGCTTTCCTCTCCCCTGCCAAGAGCTTGACAGGGATGACTCCGGCGACCACCAGGACGGCAGGCTCGGACACTGTCCGGTAGGCGGAACACACCCGGAGCGCAGCTTGACGCTGAACCCGGGCGAGTCGCAACCTGTAACACTCCTTATCTAGAGCGCCAGCCCACACCTCTGCCCCGTAAAGGAGCACGGACTGGACCGCGGACATCAACAGACGTCTTCTGCTGGATCGGGGACCCCCGACATTGGCCATCAGCCTACTAAGGTAAGTGACTACCTTAGCGGCCTTGTCCGCCGTACGGAAGATCTGATCCCTCCAGCTTAACTTGGTATCCACCATAACCCCGAGGTATTTGGCGGCACGAGTTGATGTGACCACCTCCCTTCCCACTCGTAACAAGACGACGGTGTCGATCCTCTTCTTCGTTAGGATCACAATCTCCGTCTTACTGAGAGCAAGCGAGAGACCGTGATCGGACATCCAGTTGTTAACCACCCGCATAACTCGGTTCAACTTCAGTTGGGCCAGCTCAACGTTGCGTGCAGCAATGAGAGCTGCGACGTCATCGGCCTACCCAAACAAAGTGGTTTCCTCAGGCATCTCGGACCTCAGGAGGCTGTCATAGGCAACGTTCCACAGATCCGGGCCGAGTATCGAACCTTGTGCGGCACCAGAAGTGACTTCCATCGTCCGCGTTCCGTCCCTCGTGTCATAAATCAGGCTTCGAGAGCGTAGATAATCCTCGATGAGCCGCAACAGATATGCAGGAATACGAAAGGTGTTGCGAAGCGCATCCAACATATCAACCCACCTCGCCGAGTTAAAGGCATTCTTAACATCAAGCGTAACAAGAAGCACTACTCGGCGGGAGAAATGGTTGTGGCTCTCGGCTCTCTCCACAGCTCTCTGAACTTCGGTGACAGCGTCGATCGTTGACCGTCCCTTTCTGAAGCCGTACTGACGAGGGCATAAGTCCCCGGCAGCTTCCACGGCAGAAGTCAGGCGGGAACGGATCAGCTTCTCGAACAGCTTCCCAGCCGTGTCCAACATGCAGAGAGGCCTGTGGAACGACGGCAGCTCGGGATCACCTTTGCCCTTGCTGATCAGTACAAGCCTGGCTGTTTTCCAGGGAGCCGGAAACACCCCTTCTACCAAACAGGCATTGTACATTTTCAACAACAAGTCAGCGTTGATTGAAAATACTTTCTTTAAAGCCTCACTGGGAATCCCGTCCGGGCCAAGAGCCTTGTTGCTCTTCAGGGAGAGAACGGAGGTTTCCAGATCCTCGAAAGTGAAAAGTGGAACGTCCTCTACCCGTCCGAAGTCAACCGGCGGCGGTCGCTGTGGATGTTCAGAAAACAACGCAGCGACGATCCTCCCCTTGGTGGCGCCCTCCATGATGGAAGGTGGAGAGCGGGCGCCGAGTTTCTGTGTTCCAAGTTTGTAACCCAGACCCCACGGGTCGGAGTTAACGTCTTCACGAAGTCTCCTCCAGCTATTCGCCTTGCTCATGTTGATCGCCTGGCGGAGAGATTTTCTCGCAGCTTTATAGGCCTCCGACTTACGAACTCTGTCTGCGGGAATTCTCGCTCTTGTGGCGGCTCGTCTAGTTCTTAAACATGTTCTTCTGAGTTCCGCAATCTCTTCAGTCCACCAGTAAACGGGTTGTTTGTCGCGTCGGGGTTTCCTTCGCGGCATACACTGGTCGCAGGCCGAGACGATCAGTTCCATCGTGGATGTTACTAGTGCCTCGGCCCCAGCCTCACCAGGATTCCCCTGCGCTCCCCGAGAGATGACTTCGGTGAACTTGACCACGTCCAGTTTGTTGGTGTTCCACCGGCGTGGCCCTTCCCGAGATGCGGAAACTCGACAATTCGACTGATCATGCAGGTCAAAAACGATGTATTGGTGGTCCCTACCCGTGTAGTCCTCCACAACCCTCCAGCCAGAGATCCTCGGAAGGAGCGACTCAGACGCAAATGTGACGTCGGGGATCGTGCCTCTCTGCCCGGGGTGCCGAAAAGTAGGTGTGTCGCCCTGGTTGAGGACGACAAGACCGGCCCTGGCGATGAAATCCAGGATGTATTTCCCCCGGGAGCTGGTAGAGGGCATTCCCCACTCGACGGCCCTGGCGTTGAAATCGCCACCAACGACGACATGCCCGGTGGTGCCGAGAACGCACTCCTCTAGGCTATCTATCTTGTCGCGGAAGTACCGGACGGCCTCGTTGGGTGTGAGGTAGCAACTGAAGATAGTCACGTCCCCACACCGAACCCAGACGAATCCTCGGCCGCGCCCGTGACTCCGCACCAAGACATCCCGTGTATTACGCGCCCAAAATGCAGCAGTACCGAGGCTGTCGGAGATCCAAATGTTTGGGTCTCTGTCCCGATACTGTTCGCTGATAAGGAACAGTACCACCAAGTTCTCGGGCGAGCTGATCTAGAAGGTTATCAGCTCCCCAGGATCTATGAAGCGCCCCTTAGCTAACTAACAACTTCTTACAATAATGAGTTGTAAAAACAAACAAAACTTATTATCTTAAACATTACAGAAATTGTCATGAGGGATTGTATATGATTGTGAAGACTTAAATATCTACCTTGCGACCGATTCGTATATAAAAAGAAAATATGTATAAATTATCAAACATATAATATAATAACAATTGTATAGCCATTTTCTCCTCAATTGCATGGAAATATAATTGTAATGGACGACAGGATGCGGCATATTGTGGAAGTTATATATTTCTTGAAACATAGGTTAAGTGCTAGCTGTCGTACCACGTGATTCATACGTTTTATAACATGTAATTTATGGCTTGAATCATGCCCTTGTTCCGTACAACACTGAAAATTTTGCCTCCAATAGAGTATTTTCATTAAATAAGAATGCTGATTTGCAGAGAAAAGCTGTACATTTAAGTCATATTACTTCAAAAGAACTTTTTAAATGTTAAGAATAATCAAACTACTTTTCACAGTAAAGGGGAAAACGTGATGGATAGTATGGAAGTTTACATCGTATAATACGGTATTTTTACTGTCAAGAAATTGACATCGGGTCACACTTTTTATTATCCTTCTTTTTATGTCATGTTCCTTATGATGATGAAGTTACGAAGTACACACACACTGGATCGACACAAAGGAGCAATCATCTGATATCTGACGCCAGGGTTGTGTTGTGGCGGTGTTTGTCTTTAGAGGGACAATAGTTGGTAATTAACTGGACAACTTGTCCACTTTGTGTCACCAACTTCATGTCCCTTCCCCGCCAACAATTAATCAGACATCTGACGCCGGGGAGTTAAAATCTTTTGTGTACCCACAATTTTTTATGGATTTATGAACAGTCGACTCTTGCTCGCTCGAATCTAGATAGCTCTAATCCTAGCAATGTTGAACTCTTTCCAATTTAGGTTTGAAAACTTTCCTGAGTCCAATAAAAACCATACATTACTTCAAATAATTTAACAACTGCCAGTTGGTGTATGATGTTTTTGTTATTGTTGATCTTATTTATTTTCAATTTAAATACAACTCTATTTCATACTCTTCGTCTTTATTTTTAAGATTTTTTAACAGTTATGCTTTGCCAGAAAGTACCTGGGGCCCGAGCATTTTTGCTAGGAGAACTTAAACAATTATTTGTAGTCATAGTAATATTAGTCACAGACTATACGCTTAAATGCCAAGCCCACAAGGTTTTTATTCTTTCAAGACGAGCTCGTTCGCTTCGTTCACTCGCCTTTCAGGATGTTTTAATGACGGACTATGAGCGTTGCACTCTAGTATGAGTTTGTCAAAAATGTAACACGTGGACCTCCACAGTTAACAGCTGATTTCATTCGTGTTGCTAATTCCTTTATTTATTTTTTATTTAATTGCAATTCTACTAATTGCTTAGTTGTTTAATCATTTACTTTACTTTCATTTGTAACTAAATAGTCATTATCATCAGTATAAGTGCTACTTAATAACAGATCAATTATTTATATTATAGTATCATTCAGTAATTCAGGTCCTGGACACAACGGAAAAACACATGTTTATAGGGAAGCACGTGGTTCGTGCTTTGACAGTTGAGTTAGATGTTTACAGCAACTCTTTTGTTTCGATTTTAAATTCCATAAGACTAATATTATTATTTTTTTTTAATTTCAATTCACGATTATTCCTCGCATGGAGATCTATATACATATTATTTTTATCCCAGAACTACTAATTGAGTTAGGTCGCCATTTCAGTAAAGGTATTAAGGTATTAAGTTTATTGAAAATTGTTTGGGCAGTTTTTGAGATCCGTGTATACATATACTAGCTGTTGCCCGTCACGGCTTCGCCCGTGTTGAATTTTAGTTTTAATTTCTTTCAAGACCTACGAAATCTTCTTCCTTAAGATATACATTAAGATTAATACATTGAAATAGTGAGAACGGGGCACCTATGAGCAAAGAGGAACGATCATGTCAAATATTAACCCCATAGACAATAGAGTAATTTTTAAGTCCAGTGAGGGGCGGAGCCCTAAATCCTTTCAAAAGCTATATTTCCATAACCGTTTCTTGGTGACTTCCTATGAGCAAAGAGGAACATCCATGTCAAATATTAACCCCGTATGTCATAGAGTAATTTTAAGTTCAGTGGAGTCCTAAAGGACTTCAAAAACTATTTTTCCAAAACAGTTTCTCAGTACCAGTAAAGAGGAATGTCAACGTCAAATTTCAACCCCGTAGTATCTTAACTTTAAGGTTCTGTAGGGTAGAGCCCTAAAGGAAATTTGCAAAATCGTTTCCATGTGAATGCCCATGAGGAAAGAGGAACGTCCATGTCAATTTCCAACCCCGTAGGCCATAGAGTAATTTTTAAGTCTAGTGGGGCGTAGCCCTAAATTAATTCAAAAACTATATTTCCAAAACAATTTTTTAGTGACTACCTATGAGCAAAGAGGAACGTCCATGCCAAAATTCAACCATGAAGGCCCCAAAAGTAATTTTGAAGTCCTGTGGGGTGAAGCCCTAAAGATGCTTTACAAAAGCGATTCTTAGTGAGCACCTATGGGCAAAGTGTATCCTCCATTTAAAATTTCAACCTCTTAAGTCATCTGGCTTTTCATATTCGTTGTTCCCTAGATTCTTATTTAAAATTGGCAAGCATAACATTAGACAAAAATTGATATCGTGTGTGGCTGAGCCCTGATAGAATTTTGCAAAACAGTTTCGTAGTGAGCATGTACATATGAGCAAAGAGGAACGTCCACGTCAAATTTCACCATCATAGATTCTATAGTTTTTCAGATTCATTGTTTCCTAGATTCGAACTAAAAATTAGCTATGAATAACATTAGATAGAAATTTTGAAGTCCTATGTGGCGGAGCCCTGATGAAATATCGCAAAACCGTTTCATAGTAAGCATCTATGAGCAAAGAAAACGCCCATGCCAAATTTTAACATCGTAGGTTCTCTTACCTTTTCAGATTCGTTGTTGCCTTGATTTGTATTGGCCATAAGAATAATATTAAATGGAACTTTGGAAGTCCTGTGGGGTAGAGACCTGAAAGAATTATGCAAAACCGTTTCTTAGTAAGCAATTTTTAACACAGAGGAACGTCCATGGCAAATTTCAACCCCCTGTACCCTATGGTTATAAAGATTCGATGATACCGAGTGAGTACTATTTGACAAAGTAGATTAACTAACCTAACCTAAACTCTAATACATTTTGACACCAGTTAAATTGTTTACAAAGATAAAAATATTGTCATATGGTTATGTCATCCTTTAAAATGTATTATTTCACCAACAGCTGATAGCTTTGAATCTTCAACAGATAATTACAGCAAATCTTTAAAGTCGTGTGGGGCGGAGCCCTCAAGGAATTTCGCAAAACAATTTCTTAGTGAGCACCTATAGGCAAAGAGGAACTACCATTCCAAATTTCAACCCTGTAGGTCCTATAGTTTTGGAGATTCGTTGTTTCCTAGATTCGTATTTTAAGTGCTCCATAAGAATAACATTGTAACGAAATTTTGAAGTCGTGTGGGGCGGAGCCCTGCAGGAATTTCGTAAAACCGTTTCTTAGTGAGCATCAATGGGTAGAAAGGAACGTCTATACCAAATTTCAATTCTGCATGCTCTCTACTTTTGGAGATTCGTTGTTGCTTTGATTTGTATTAAAAATCCCCCATAAGAATAACATTGTAACGAAATTTTGAAGTCGTGTGGGGCGGAGCCCTGCAGGAATTTTGCAAAACCGTTTCTTAGTGAGCGTTTTTTAGCAAAGATGAAGGTACATGCCAAGTTTTAACACTCTAGGCCTTATAGTTTTGGAGATACTCTGATACGTGAGTGAGTGGTATTTGACAAATATATAGTAGATACCTTACTCGTATTAGAGTATAGGATAAAAAAAATACCTCTGTAACATGAAGCTCAGTAAATAATTAAAATTGCCATTTACTTCCACAAGTGGAAGTTTACTATATCTAGAAGTTTTCACCACGGACTTGAGATGAACACCGGCCCACATGTCGCAACGAGTCTGCAACTCATGCGATCGAGCTATGTCTGTTATCACTATACTGAAAGTCCATTTTCATCATACCCTTGAATAGAAATTGTTGCCAAATTAAATTATCTAACCAATGGTACCAAGTTTGTATGGATCTGACAACGAATTTCGGAGTTATTGCGATTCTTCTGTTAAAATGGTCTTAATTTGCATCAATTATGATGGAAAATCAATGTTTTTATGGAGAAAAATTTTGATAACTCCGTTATTTGTTGTTATGTCCTAACAAACTCTGTACCATCGATTAGATATTTCATTTGGAAACTATCTTGTGACTTGTAAATTTTAATATAATTTTCCTGTTTTGAGATATTTTAGTGAAAAAAAAAAATAATAAAATGGCTGCAATTTTAAAAATAAACATTTGGAAAAATTAAATTTTTTCCCTGAAAATGTACATTGATATGCTAAAGCGTCATACCAAATGTGAACTGAATAACCATCCGTTGCATAGATAAAAATTATTTTGCGAAAAAAAATTGCGGCGAGCTGCTTAAGAGTCATCTTCACCTTCGGGCTAGTAGCCCATTGTTGCGCAGTCGGCAATGTTAACCATGCGGCTTTAATGCTAAAACTTGGTATTTTATTCCCCTTTTTCGGACGCCGTTTTTCAACCGATTTTCTTTAATCTTGGTAAGTGTTTAGTTGAATAGTTATATTAGGCCTCTCATACCTCAAAATTTAGAAAATTTAACAAATATTACCCTTTGTGAAGTCGCAAAGTCAATCGATTTTCCTTAGTAATATTTGTTACATTTTCAAAATTGTGAGGTATGAAGGGCCTAATATAACTATTCAACTAAACACTTACCAAGATAAAAGAATATCGGTTGAAAGACAGCGTCCGAAACAGGGTAACAAAATACCATGTTTTGCATTAAAAGCCATATGGTTAACATTGCCGACTGCGCAACAATGGGCTACTGGCCCAAAGGTAAAGATGACTCTTAGCGCAACTACTGGCCTAAAGGTGAGGATGACTCTTAATGAAGGAATTTATACCCATCTTTGTTGGATGTTTTTGTTTGTCTTGGCCCAAGGAACAAATCTGCAATTTTTAAAGAGAGTTTACTAACACCCTGTGTATTGTCATTGATACTTACTTTGTGTAGATTGAATCCGAAGGTAAAACTTTCTTATAGCTGATATGAAAATTTGTACTCTGGCTAGAAGTGCTTGGCTAAAGATAGTAATGTATATTTAAGAATTTTCTGTTATTATTAAATCATCCATCTTACCTTGATTTTTTTATACATTTGTCGAATTTATCTTAATTTGCACCAACATTTCTGCATTTTCTTCTCTTAGTTGAACAAGTAAACTGTTGCTAGTCATAACTCTGTTCATTCGACAATTAATTGTCTAGGTTAACTCATTATCGTATTTTCTTGTTGTATCATCTTCATTGCAAAACTCATGTATGTATTGTCATTGCCGTTCAGAGAAATAAATAAACACGAAATAAGAGTTTTCATCACAAGGACGTGAAGTGATTTTTTTCTGACCCACGGGAATACCGATTAGCACAGAAAAAGCACTTCCCGTCCGAGAGATGAACAACGTTTTTCATCATACTGCAAAAAATATACAATGGATAACTAGTTTAAAAGTAAATGAATTAAAATTTAACTATAGGTTTATGTTTTTAGTTTAGAATATATGTATTTTTATAAAAAAAACTGTCATAAATTTCCTTAATTGCTGTATATGCAGGGTGAGTTTCTTAAAGTGATCCAATAGCTAACTTTTTCATTCTATATCTGACAGTATACTTCTTATGGGGGGGCCCCCTTTACTTTTTTATTTTGCTTTCAGATATGTATTTCACTTTGTAAAATTTCCCGCCATTTTTCCAATATGGCGGCCAACTGTAAAATTTATTATAGGACACCCTACATTTTATTTAGGGTGTTTTTGAAATACTCATGTAATTTTAAGACTTTTTTATTCTTTGCCCTTTTTTAATAAACCTAACGGTTAGGGAGCTAGAGGCAATTAAAGATCATTTTGAGTTCCATAAGATTAACATGGGTCAAACTTTATCTGCCCATATCTCCGAAACCATTGATTAAAATAAAAAAAATACTCAAGAATAAAAATGTTTTATATTGATGTTTTAAGAACATTTCACTCATACAAATTATCATTTACTCATAAATTAACTTCTTTCCAATATGGCGGTCAAAATATTGTATTTCCAAAATCATTTTTGTTATTATGAATAATATTTTCATAAAACATCAATTTAAGACATTTATATTCTTGAGTATTTTTTATTTTAATAAATTGTTTCGGAGATATGGGCAGTTAAAGTTTGTCCCATGATATTCTTATGGAACTAAAAATGATCTTTAATTGCCTCTAGCTCCCTAACCATTAGGTTTAGAGAAAAATGGCAAAGAATAAAAAAGTCTTAAAATTTCATTAATATTTCAAAAATGTTGGGTGTTCCATTAGAAATTTTAAAGTCGGCCGCCATATTGGAAAAATGGCGGGAAATTTTGAAAGGACCATACATATCTAAACGCAAATTTAAAAAAAGTAAAGAGGGTCCCCCATAAGAAGTATACTGTCAGATATAGAATAAAAAAGTTAGGTCTAGCTATTGGATCACTTTAAGAAACTTGCCCTTTATGTATGCAAGACTTAATAAACTCTTATGACGAACCCTACATAGCCCATTTCAAATTTTATTTTATTTTCGGGTTGATTTAAAGAAACCCAATTGGCGACTCTCGTATAAACATTTATTCAACTTACAATTATTGGTTCTTAAAACTTTGAACACCTATAATATAGGGTAACATATAGGTTTTTCCACCAACTAAAATTATAAAAAAGATATAAAAAAATGAATGAATTTTAGATGTTATTGCAGAAGTTAAAGATATATCCACGGTGATTTAGGATACCGTTTGAAATTGTATCCTGAAGAGGAGCGTCATTATGTTATTCCGACTGAAATTCAAACTATTTCATTCTTTTGAATACTTGAAAAGATACATGTTTATTTGAATTACAACCAATAAACCACAACTTTGAAAAGCGTATTTGTTTAGTTGGACTTTAGGATTAGTTTATTTGACCACCGTGTAATCATGGATGGATTTCCTTCTGAAGCAGAATAAAAGCGGGCGAATCACCAACAAACCCCATGCGATACCGCGATCCTGGATTGATAATCCCAGCATTTCAAAATTGAAATCAATGAAATAGTCAAATTGACACAATATTTCAGAAATCAACACATATGAATTATTATGTTTTTATTACTGTATAAAGTGTACAGTAGATTTGATCAAAATCACATCTAGACTTTTAATAAAAATAAACATTGATACAGAGATTGGCAAAAAACCTTTAAGGATTTTAGAAATGATTGCTTGTACTAAAACAAAGACAAAAATTTATATAAACATGTCCTAAAATGCTTTGTTACGCCGTTGGCTGCCATTTGTTGCTACACTTAATAAATTTGCATTATACTCGTATCTTATGTTTTGATTTAATAAAGTTCCCAATTTTCAGTTTTAGATTTTCTTGATCTAGAGACAGTCATTCTACAGTACCTTTTAATTCATTCAGTCCATTAATGACGATATTATACATAACACAGAATTGAATGGCCGTTTGTACACGAGGGTCATACGAATCAAAGAAACATTTGTATTATATCCAAATAAATTGCTCGATTTCGAACAATACGTATTCTAGTAACTATGGGCTATTAATTAATGATCCTGACAAATGAAACAGCTGATATTTGTCAGTAACAAAGCTACACCTCATCTGATCCATTACAATCATCACACTCACCTCTTCAGTCATACTCACCTTAAAATACGCACTACAGAGTGCGTCGGTGTTTCAAATAAAGTATCTATAGTATCTAAAGTATTAAATAGAATATCAGAGCTAACTATTATCTCAGATAAACGACTAATATGGTCGTTGTTTTTTTTTTGTTTTTTTTGTTTTTTTTGTCTTTACACAACTGGATCGACAAAATCCTTCGCACGAAATGACACAGTCATTGTCACTAACGTTTGAATCACACACACTACATATACTACGTTGCTGCATGTTCGGCGTGTTTAACCGGAAGTCGCATATGAATAGCCATAGTTGTTGCCTGATGTTTCAACAAAGTTAACCATCTTTAGTAGTATTAAGTTAAGTTACCTCTTGTATGTTGTTTTGTTTACCTTTATACCAATTATAGTTTTCATAGTATAACAAAAATAAAACCGCCAGTGACTTTTCAATCGCCCTGTATGTATTTTAAATTAGGTTTTTAATAAAAAATCTTTGAAAACGAAGGTTTTAATTTAGGTTTTTACCCAACCCAAATTTTATAGGTCATAATTAAAATCCTCTACAATACAGTAACTAATTTAAATTAAAACATGTACGCGATTTTCTTCGTGTGATATTTTAGCTGAGATGACAATAGCAGTCCAGCCAGCCAGTAATGAGATATATGGCGTCACGGGATGTGGTGTTGACAATAATTACACGGTCCAATTATAACACGTTCCAAGATAACAATGTGTAGTTATAGTCTGGAATCGTGGAATCAATGAAAACCGTTGGTCCAAAGTTGTGTGGTAGTTCGTGAAACACAGTCAGTATGACAGAATTATTATGTGTTGAAATGTATTAAACTGCTACACTACGTTTTTCTAAACTCTCATCAACTGTGTACAGATAACTTGTTATAACTCTGAACTGCCCATACAGCTATTGAAATATATTCTATTACAGAACACTTTAGTTTTTAACCTGATAATGCCGGGCACTCACTAGCGTCTTACGTCTGGGTCAACGCAGCATCATATTGTAGTGGCGTTTAGGCAGTGCATGAACGCAAATGGAGCGGTACACACACGTAAACGCTCGTGTGTACCGTGGTTGACACAGCGTGCACTCAGCGTATTTTGATGCTCGTGTGAACTGGGCCTAAGGCCCATCAGCTGAGGGCATCAGCCGTGATTCACGCTCGTGTCGGCTGTGCTCAGTACACCTAAGCGTCTTGCATTTGCGTCAACGAGCAAGATTTTACTGCGGCGATTGAGAAGAGCATTTATTCCTAAATATAGAGCAGCTCACACGAGACGCGAGCAGCAGCTAGGAATCTGCGTGGACGTGGCTGCAATATTTGAGGGTTGGTCACTGTCCAATCGCAAAGCATTGAATTCGCTTAGCACATAGTTGCCGCTAACAATGAGAAAACTTCCGACCCACAATGTAATTTCTGTTAAAACAAAAATTGAATATTTAATGAGCCAAAACATTCCAGAATAACCGTAGAAATCAGTGAATTAACAATAGTACCACATTCTTAATTATGAAAACACATGTTTCATTGCAAATATGTATAAGTAGATATAGTAGATAGGGGTTTTTAATCCTAGGTGCTTAAAACTTCATCTACGTTATACATGAAATGAGTTAATAATTATCAAGGCAATGAATTATATAAAGCCTTGGTTTGAATCAAATAACTATGAAAAATTACTAGTTTTTTAACAACGCCGGATGCATTGTGTTCAAGAGATTTGTACTAGGTACATACATACCGGGTGTCCCCAGACAACCCGTACACCCCCTTTTAAAATCTACAAAATTCATTATTCACAAAAATAAATTGTGTTATTGTAGGTAAACCGGTTGCGCTGTATCCATTGATGATAATTTCAATGTACAGGGTGTACCAGAAATAACCTACCCAGACCGGAAGTCATTAATTTTAAATACGAACCCCCACTTTTTATGATATTTGTGGATTCTAAAAATAATTTAAAGACTACTTTACATTTTAATGTGTATCTCTAATCATAACGGTTTGGGAGATAATGGAGGTAGAAGTTTGATTTTTACATAAGAATAACAAGGAGCAAATTGTCAGATCCATTTACATTGAAACGTTTACCTTTAACATAACTTCCCAAACATAGAAATATTTTATAACTTAATTTTAGATAATTTTTCATAAAAAATACCGAATTTCACGTAATTAATTTTAGTTTTCTACACACTTTAAATCACTTCCACAATATTGACAAATTCATGTAAAAATAAAATAATTTATGACAAAAACTAATAATTTATGATGCTAAAGTGTTTAAAAGAAGAAGCTAAGGCATTTTTATGCTAGGCCTTTTTAGTTTAACGGGAAATTTACAGTGATAAAGGATGTGAAATTTAGCCCCATGTTATTCTTATGGGGAAAAATCAAACTTCCACCTCCATTATCTTCCAAACCGTTAGGATTAGAGATACACATTAAAATGTAAAGTAGTCCTTAAAATTATGTCTATAATCCAAATATACCATAAAAATGGGGGTTCGTATTTAAAATTTATTTATTTATTTATTTATTTCAATTATTTACATAACAGCTACAGGCAATAACCTAAAACAGCTGTCTTGACTAACATAAAATAACAATAATACAAGAATTTAGAGTAGATAATATGCATAATTAAACTAAAACAAAAGGCAGTCCTACTAAAAAAGAAAACAATAAACATTTGCAAACTAAAAGAAGATTAAACAAATAAAATACAACCATCTCCACATTTTGAATGGTGTGAAAAAATACATATAATTGTAACAACACATATACACAAAAAAATTACAATTGTGAATTACACTGCTGCGCTTATATTGATATTTAATAATATAATATAATAATATAATATTGATATTGAATAATAATATAATATTGATATAAATAATATTGATATTTCTCTAGTAATAATAATAAAAATAAACAGAAATACATACAAAGGTCAAGGATCACTACGCCTTAATATTTTAAGACAAGAACTTTTAAAATTATTGTAGCTATCGTTAAATATATCGAATTTATGTGAATTGGTATTAATAAACCTTAAAATTCGGTGTAAAGAAAAATTATAATGGCTTACAGTGTTGCATCTGGGCAAGGAAAATAAAATAGATGGCCTTAAGTTATTTCTTGGAACATGTAAACTTAAAATACTTAACAAAAACTGGGAATTAATATTGAAGTTTATTAATTTAAAAACAAAAGACAATATAAATAAATTACTCCTAACTGAAAGTTTATCAACAGAAAAAATTGTCCTTAATTCTCTAGAAGGAAAATCCCACTGGCAATAAACATTAAATTTCTTATAAAATAAGTATCGAAGAAATTTATTCTGAATTATTTCAATTTCATTGCTTGCTGTAATGTGGTTAGGCGCCCAGACCACAGAACAGTATTCTAACCTGCTTCTAACTAATGAATAATATAGTTTAATGATCGCTTCACAACTGCTGAATAATTTTGAATTTCTAATGACGAAACCCTGCATTTTGTAAGCTTCATTGGTTATGTGAATCACATGATCGTCAAATTTCAGTTCTGTATCAAAAATGACACCCAAGTCCTTAATTTTGAAAACTTGCTCTAATTGTTTGCCATTAACTGAATAATTAAGCAACACCCGAGTTTTCCTCCTATTAAAAGACATTGAAAAACATTTTTTTAAATTAAGACATAATTTATTCGCATAACACCAATCACACAATGCAATAATGTCGGCCTGCAAAGACTCAACGTCAATCTGATTCTTTATGGGTCGGTATATTTTGAGGTCATCCGCATATAGTAACGACTTACAACGCGTCAAAACATCTGGGAGGTCATTAATAAAAATCAAGAATAATAAAGGCCCCAAGTTCGATCCTTGAGGAACACCTGATTTACTAATGAAACTATTTGAATTTAAGTTTGAAATACTAACTACTTGAGATCGGTTCTGTAAGTATGAAGCAATGAACTTAGTAAAGTTAATTGAGAAACCAATATTGAATAACTTTTGTAATAACATGTCATGATTAACCTTATCAAACGCTTTAGAAAAATCTGTGTAAATAACGTCTACCCTTCCACCAGCATCAAGTTCCACAGAAATATCATAAGTTAGCTCCATCAGATTTGTTGTGGATGACTTAGAAGGAAGAAAACCATGTTGTTGGGGGTTAATTTTTGATTTGACACACAGATACATTTGGTCGAAGAGAAGAATTTCAAAGACCTTGGCAAACGAGTTAATCAAAGATATAGGACGATAGTTCTCGACATTTTCCCTACAACCGGACTTAAAAATTGGGACTACTTTAGCGACCTTCCATCTGTCAGGAAACGTGTGAGAAAATAATGCAAGATTAAAAATGTAGCAAAGAGGTTTGGCATCAACGTCCCGACAACCTTTAACCACGTAGGCAGGAATTTCGTCTGGTCCAGAGGATTTTTTTGGATTTTAGGTGATTTATTGCTTTTAAAACCTGGTCAACAGAAAAGTAACCACTGTCATGGTTATCCGCCCATTTAACACTCTGATCTACGGACACTTTGTAGGATTAATCCGTACTGTCATAAACAGAAGAAAAATAATCCGCAAAAGCTTGAGGAATTGCATTTTTATGTACTCTATTTCCATTATACACCATATTTTCCAACGTTCCCAAATCACAATTTTTTGAAAGACGTTTTGATTTAATGTAGTTCCAAAAATATTTTATATCACCATCTATTCCAGACTCAATAAATTGTACATAACGTTTATGAGCATCACTAATCTTTACCTTTAAAGTTGCCCTTGCGGTTTCTGAACTTTTCATTATGGTATCTAGAAAATTTTCTCTTTCGTGCAAATCTATTTTTTGCTTTAATACATGCAATTATTTCATTACCAAACCAACAAGGGTATTTACTTTTAAATATAACATTATGCTTTGGTACATTTTTTTCAATACAGTTTAACAACAACAAATAGAACTTATCCAACGCTTCATTAACATTATTACACTGATACAATTCATTCCAGGCACTATCTCTTAAATCACAGTATAAATTTAGAAAATTGGCTCGTTTAAAACAATAGTAAGATTTCATAATAGAAAGATCATTTAACCTATTACCGACACACGACTCAAACCCACCATGTATAAGCAAAGGTGGGTGGTGGGAATCTACCGGGACAAGGCCTTCATTCAACCCTTCAACCGAGAGAGAAATATTACTTAACACGAGGTCTAATGTTGTATTGTTTACATTTAAAATATCATTGAAAGAGGAAAGATTAAACAAACTCAATAATTGGCTGATCAACTTACATGAACCAGATCCGAGGAAAAAATTATATCCAACCCCACAAACTTCAGGTAAATTGAAATCCCCAATTAAAACTAAATTTTTAAATACTAAACTGTTAGAATTTTCTACAAAGGAACAATAATCATCATACAATTGCATGCGACAACTTGGCGGAAAGTAAACAACATTGACAACAATGGTATCAAAAATTAATGACTTCCGGTCTGGGTAGGTTTCTTCTGGTACACCCTGTACATTGAAATGATCTTCAATGGATAGAACGCAACCGGTTTTACCTAAAATGGCACAATTTGTTTTTGTGAATAATTAATTTTGTAGACTTTAAAAGGGGTGTACGGGTGGTCTGGGACACCCGGTACAAGCGCCTTTTAGGGGTAGCGGTCTAAACCCATTAATTTTTGCCGCCGCGTGTTTTATTAATGTTTGCCTTGTGGACTAATGATTTCATGATTATTATGTTAACGCTATTTCAATGAAAACATAGCGAATTTCGAGGCTGACTCCCAGTTTATCAAGTCTGCGTGACGTAGAAATAAATACGATTTGTAAAGGTCTTCCGTTTTATAAAAATACCCCCGTCGCAGCAGACCTGCGTACTCAGCGAATTCCCAAACGATCTTAAGATATTGTATTTTCCTCATAAACACCATAGGAATGGGTATGTAGGTTTGCTGACTTGGGATGTTGTTAGAAAATGTTAGTTTTGTTAGGAAATGTAATAGTTACGTTAGGTAAATGTCAAACTGTGTCAATATTCGGCACTTTATAATTTTCCCCATAAACTTCATGGGGGTGAGTATGTAGGTTTGCCACCATATGGGTGTTGTAAGCAAATATCAGTTACATCCTCCCTAGTGAATGTACATAACTACTATGGACCCCCCCAGAGTGCGTTTTCTGACCTTTGCCCTTGGGGTTCGCCACCCGGCCTACCCCGCCCGGTCCTAGCATTCCCCCTCCCCTCCCCCTACCCTCATGCTACCCCTCCCCTCCCCTTACCCTCATGCTACCCCTCCCGACCCTCCCGCCCTCGCCACCCGCGGGGCGCACTTTTGGACTTTGACCTCTGGGATTCTCCACCCGCCCGGTCCTAGCATTACCCCTCCCCTCCCCCTGCCCTCATGCTACCCCTCCCGACACTCACACCCCCGCCCTCGCCCCTGTGACTGGCTCTGAATAAAATTTATTTCTCTGACTGGGTTTCGAACCCGGGTCTCCTAGTTGGTAGGCAAGCGTCTTAACCACTGGTCCACGCCAGCATCTGTGTAGGAACGGATTTTAAAGTCTAATATGTCAAAGTAATTTTGAAAGGGGTTCTTGCTTTTCATGTATAAACCTAATATGATGCTAGTTTGTTAATTCTATGCTTTAGCGTAATACTGTTTTTGTAGTTTATTAGAGAGTTAGTTTGCTCGATCGCTCCTAGGGTGCAGGGAGGTCGTCTTCTTGCGTTTCATCATGCTTTCGTGTTAGTTCGTCCATTCTCTCCTACAAGCGCTGTCGGCGCATAACGTCATCATTTTTAGTTCGATCGTTTTCTCCTAGAGTGCAGGCCGTTCGTTTACGTCACTTTTTGCGCTAGTTCCTCCTTTCTCTCCCAGGAGCGCTCAAGTCGCTTGTGACGTCATGATTCAGGAGTGCCAACATGTAAATAATTTTAGAAAATGGTTTTGGAAAATATATTTTAAAATAATATTAGGAAATAATGTTGTAAAATATTTTTAGAAAATAATTTTGGAATTAAGTTTTAGATTGAAATATAAATTATTTTGTAGTTGTGCTTTATTAACCTTGTGAGACACAACTGTACTTTCATGAATAGACAAGCTTACTCTTTTCAACACGACCACCCAACCATATTTAGCAAATAAAATTTACTGTGTAATACTCTCTTTTGCACATACCTTCATGATTAGACAAGCTAATGTATACTTACTTGTAAAACACTTGTGAAATAATAAGACATTGAATGTATAACACAAACACTTTATTTACACACAGTTAAAACTATTTACAAATTATTTGGATCTATTTACAAAATTAAATAAATTCTATTCCAGTGCCGTCACCTCGGTACAGTAGAGACAGCTCTGTAGTGTAGCTCTTCAAGACGTCATCTGTGAGGACGGCGAGGAATCGCCGTGGAAGGTATACGTTCAAGAGAGTGTCATCCCCAGGTGATTGGAGTATGGCGCACACAGCTTCGCCGTAACGTGTTTGAGTCTTTGAAAAACGCTGAACCTTGTACGGGACATTCTGACGAAGATCTTGAAGCCGGGTAAATCGTGGAGCGTTACAATTGTTGAGACGTCCTTTCAGCTCTGCCATGATGTTGACGGTATCACTTTCACTGGTCGAATGGTAATATGGTGTTACTCCGCCGCCTTTTTACTGGTTATGATATTGAACAAGTTTCAACACGTTGTTCAGGGCACACATCATTTTAGACTTTCCATGAAACAAACAGAACACTGGTGAAGTTTCGAGGGTTTTCAAGGAAGGATAATTTTCCAAGTCCAACACCAGACTGTCAGTAAAACTTTCTCTAAGGTATTTCACTTTTTCCAAACCTTTCATGTACACTATGGAATTTCTAAAGAGAGGCTTCAAATGTCGGTTGAGAGCTTGAATGGTGATATCTCCGTCTTGCCAACCGATGCCGTGATAATTTTTGGTAATCCACGCACACTGTTTCTTGATTTTCGAATCCAGAGTAGCGTAAGGGTGGGGCGATCTTACAGTCCAGTGTTGTATAACTGTACCGTCGACCGAAGCGATAGCAAACTCTTTAATTATAAAATTATTACTAGAGTCTTTGAAACCTTGAAAGTCGACAAACAACTCCATGACCGACCCACAGCAATGGTGTACATCGAATGAAAGTTTGGTTCCTTCACCCTCGGAAACTCCCCACTCTGGAAACCCCCTCACCCTGGAAATCCCCACCACTCTTAACCAATTGGCGATTACAACATGTTACAAGTACATTTAGTACACATCAGGTATACAAATATCAAACATGTGCTGAACACTATTAAAATAAACAATTTCTCTACTATGGAATCTATCGAACAAAATATCATTTTTCTCGAAACAAAAGTTCTTTGTATATTTAACACTGTCTAGTTGTAATCTACCGTGACGTTGCGGTACCTATCCACCTCTATGACGTTGCAAAATTCACCGAGTACGATACAGTTGACTGCTTCCGTGAGGGCGGTGGCAAACTTGATTTCTACACGTAGACTGCCTCTCTGGACCAAATTCCAGTGTGATCCTGTCGCTAAATCGGGTGTCAAATCAAAAACATATAGACAGTAGCCGTTAGGGTACATGTCTCTAGAAATCCCGTTTCCTTGGTTTCGGTTGTGGATCCCGCTACCTGAAAACAACGTGTTGTAGCAACATGTGTACAACTGCTGATTCGTGTAGTCGGGTTGTAACGCCTTGGCCGGTACTTGCTGTCCGTTAACATACAAAGCCAGAAAGTTTATGTTGTAATGGCTAAAGTTGAACGGATTGCGTTCAAAGCTTCCATTGTACGCGCTATTTCCGACCAACCCCACAACCACACGTTTCGGCAACTGGCCCAAGTAGACATTGTCGATGGTTTTTCCCAGGACGTCACTGGGAATGGTGAACGCCTTCACTTCTACCCGTGTGATTGGATACTTTGCCGTACATGATTCCAACATTTTCGAGTGTTCGATCAAGATCGTCGGGTTAATCTTTACTCTTCGCACCATCAGACTGGCTTCCATGATGTTGATCTTGAACTGTGACTTTGACATGAGACTGAAACTGTCACGGGACCTTACAAATTTAATTTTTAGTTCCACACCGTTCACTAGATACTTTCTTTGGTGGAAAACGTCTTCGTGTATGTAACCCATCATGTCAACGGGGCGGCTGTTGGCAAAGTATCTACGCCTTTCCTTCAACCCTTGGTTTTCATCTTCTGTTTTATCCATTTGACCGGCGGTATCGTCTTCCCAGAGTGCCATGTTAAGGTGTGTACTTTTCGCACCATCGTCGTAGTTTAAAAGTGTTTCGATGAAGGCGCGGTACGCATACGTGTTTCCATTTGCCGATACAAGTTTCTGGTTAAAGTACACTTCCACCTGACTAAACATGGAATGCAGGAAATAGTTTACGGGGCCGACTTTATCGCAGTTAGCGTCAAGCAGCTCATTGTCATCTTGCAATATTCTCGCTTTTACGCAAAGTAATGTTTGCGACAAGTCCAAATACTCGTCACCGTGACCGGGTACGACGAATTCGATGGGTGATTCGTCAGTGAGAGATGATAAAGGCTTGTATTGGACCCACTCACCCCGGTCGATGCTCGTTTGTGTAGGCGGTAGAGAAAACAAGTCCAATTCAGTTTTGGAACATTCACATGACATATTGTGCACGTAGGCCATTATGAAAAAATATCAGCCGGGTGTTTCAGAGTCTTCTTTTTTGTTGCTTTCTTAACATCCGTCTTCTTTTTCTTTGTTGGTTTTTTCTTCTTGTTCGTTTTGTTTTCCTTCTTGCACGTCGGGTTTTTCTTCTTGGACGTTGGATTTTCCTTCCTGATGATGTTCACTGTACGAGGTTTCGGCACAGACTGAGCGATCGCAATTGAACTACCGGTAGATATAGGCATTGGAGCGCGGTCGCCGAAACCGAAAATCCCGCCGACACTGGACATGTTCACTCTGCGATGGCTCGGAACAGACTGACCCGTTCACCGCGTTAAATCTAAGATGCTGGAAGCCGAGATCCAAGAATTGAACTTGGTCGGGTACCCCTCCCATTTTACTAACAACTTTCGAGTCTTACCAGAGCCTTTCATCTCCAGTATCTTCTCAATTTTATAAAATTTGTCTTTTGGGACAATTATTTTTTGAAGTTCTTCACCATAAAATATGCCGTCTATTGTTTCACCAGCCAAATCTTGCAGCTCGTATACAGGAATTGGGTGTCTAATGACACGGACGACTTTGAAAATTTCCTTTGTCCAGTTGCTCTCGTATCCCTTTGCGAAATGTTTCTTTTCCTTTGATATCCTTACAGTATCACCCACTTTAAGTTTTGGGGTTTTGTAAGTTTCTTGCTGTGAATACAACGTTCGCCACACTTGGAGGACGTTTTTGTCATTAACACTTGCTGGCGCCATTTTGATTGCCGAATGCACGGTATTGTTGTAAGCTCTAACCAAATCCTGAACAACATCTACAAAACGAAAAGTGTTTTTATGGGTAAAGTAGCGCCACAATCTTGTCTTTATGGTTTTTATAAACCGTTCTACTACAGCGGCTTTCGTATCAGGATTACGAGTTGTGTAAAAATTGATTCCATGTTTTGTGAAGAACCTTTTGGATGCAATCGAGACAAACTCTCGCCCCTTGTCACACTGGATACTTTTTGGTTTTCTTCCTTCAACTTTGAAAATCGACTCAAAAGCTTCATTAACTTCTTTGGCTGTCTTTTTCTTCAACGGTCTCAACCAGGCATACTTTGAAAACACGTCAATCACCACAAGTAAATAGCCGACACCGTCATTGTATTTCGCTATGTTTCTAAATACGGCCAAGTCGGCCTGCCACAAGTCATCAATATTATTTACAATGTATCGGTTTCTAGCAAAGTTTTTTCGTTTTTGTTTATGCAAGGTGTAAGGGTCTTGGGACATTAACCATTCCATGGTCATTTTAGGATCTATTGTATTCTTGGTCTTTCTTATTAGTGGTTCACTTCCGGTAAATTAGGTAGAGCTAGTTGGCTCGTAGTATAACTTTTCCAATTTCATGGTTGTTGCAGGTTTAACTTTGCCCAGTTCCGTGTCACCAACCTCCTTTGCTTCTCTACAATCTTTGGCGTAATCGTTTTCTTTCGACGCGCTGTAAGCGAAGGAAAGGCGGGCCTAGGCGACAAAGTCGCTACTGGTTGCGGTTGCTGTCTGCGTTGAGGGTTACCGATAAACTCTTGGGGTACGTTAATTTCACGTAAAGCGTTCCCAAACTGCACCCATCCAACAGGGCCAGCCGACGTCTTCTTGCATCTTACAACGTCACACACCAAATCTACAATGTTTGAGCTGGGGATAGGTGCTCCATTTATACTCACAGTGCCATAACGGTCCCACGTAATTAGGTCATTTTCACAAAGTCTATCAAACAACAGTTCTCCTTTTGTCTTGAATGCTTTCGGAATAGTTCGTAAGATTTCTTCTCTAAAATGGTTGGTCAATGTGTGGTTACCACTAGATGAAATAGGTATCTCCACAGGTTTATGCAGTTCGTCATGAAAATGCTGTCTTCGTTGCAACATTTGTTGGTACTGTGTCCATTTCGTTCTATCGTCGAGATCGGTGGCATGCAGCAACTTGTTCATGTCATTTTCCAAGATGCTTAAAGATTCATTTTTCTGCCGCTGTTCATTCATACGTTGAAGGGCTTCGGGTGAAATCAGTACCATCTTCTTTGCATGATTCATCGTTGAAATAGTTGAGTGCCGTGTCGATAACCAAAGGAACTAGTGTGTTACAGTGCTTAACTAGAAGAGCTCTTTTGGACTTCCACGATCCTTTCGAATATGCTATGGACCTTATAGTATGTTTGTACCTTTCGAGTTTCCGCCTCACTTCAAGAGAAATAGGGATATTGCCGTTCAATATATTTAGAAAACACTCACATAAGGCGGTCACTAAACTTTCATCAGCTATACGTAACAGGGTTAGGCGAAGTGTAGGTTTCAACTTGATTATAACTCGCAGGAGCTCTAAATTGATGTTTACCGCTCGGGACATTCCACTCAACTGAACTGGTACCCCAGAAGGTCAGGGTATTTATCAGAAGTCGCTAGAAAAAAGTGTGACTGAGAGTATTGGTCCTTAAGACCGCGCGAAAGAAGAAACGATAAAAATTTTAATGGAAGTTTGCCTGATCCAACATGATTTACATGACTGAAGTATGTATACTATATAAAGTACAAATAATGGTGGGATGTAAAGCAAAAGGAGTTAAAACTCATATATATATATATATATATATATATATATATATATATATATATATATATATATATATATATATATATATATTGAAAATCAATAATCAACCTCAGTCGCAATCATGGATCCGAGGTGGAAACATCCTTTTTCAGCCATCATAAGTGGTCCTAGTATGGCTGGTAAAACACATTTTGTAAAGAAATTCATAGAGAATATGAACGAGATGAGTGATACGATATTTTCCTCCATTTCTTGGTATTATGGAGCTTGCGAACCTTCAAACATCAAAATACCTGTACAGTTCAAACGAGGATTACCAGACATAGAAGATTTGGAAGACTGCGGTAACCCTAAACTAGTTGTCATCGACGACATGATGAATCATACGGACCAAAAAGTGGTAGATTTGTTTACAAGAGGGTGCCATCATTGCAATATCAGCGTGTTCTACATAACTCAAAACATTTTCCACCAAGGAAGAGGGCAACGAGACATATCATTGAATGCGCAGTACATCGTATGTTTTAAGAATCCACGTGACAAGATGCAGATTCGCCATCTAGCACAACAAATATGCCCTGAGAACACTCGATTTCTTCAGGAAGCATTCGCTGATGCCACCTCGGAATCTCACGGGTATCTACTGATAGATTTAAAGCAGGAAACCCCTGACGAATATCGTTTCAGAACGAAAATATTCCCTTCTGATGAAATAAACTATGTTTATGTCCCTCGAAAATAACGATTTGAATACATTTATCCTGTGGTTTTCTGGCTTCCAGCATCTTAGATTTAACGCGGTGAACGGGTCAGTCTGTTCCGAGCCATCGCAGAGTGAACATGTCCAGTGTCGGCGGGATTTTCGGTTTCGGCGACCGCGCTCCAATGCCTATATCTACCGGTAGTTCAATTGCGATCGCTCAGTCTGTGCCGAAACCTCGTACAGTGAACATCATCAGGAAGGAAAATCCAACGTCCAAGAAGAAAAACCCGACGTGCAAGAAGGAAAACAAAACGAACAAGAAGAAAAAACCAACAAAGAAAAAGAAGACGGATGTTAAGAAAGCAACAAAAAAGAAGACTCTGAAACACCCGGCTGATATTTTTTCATAATGGCCTACGTGCACAATATGTCATGTGAATGTTCCAAAACTGAATTGGACTTGTTTTCTCTACCGCCTACACAAACGAGCATCGACCGGGGTGAGTGGGTCCAATACAAGCCTTTATCATCTCTCACTGACGAATCACCCATCGAATTCGTCGTACCCGGTCACGGTGACGAGTATTTGGACTTGTCGCAAACATTACTTTGCGTAAAAGCGAGAATATTGCAAGATGACAATGAGCTGCTTGACGCTAACTGCGATAAAGTCGGCCCCGTAAACTATTTCCTGCATTCCATGTTTAGTCAGGTGGAAGTGTACTTTAACCAGAAACTTGTATCGGCAAATGGAAACACGTATGCGTACCGCGCCTTCATCGAAACACTTTTAAACTACGACGATGGTGCGAAAAGTACACACCTTAACATGGCACTCTGGGAAGACGATACCGCCGGTCAAATGGATAAAACAGAAGATGAAAACCAAGGGTTGAAGGAAAGGCGTAGATACTTTGCCAACAGCCGCCCCGTTGACATGATGGGTTACATACACGAAGACGTTTTCCACCAAAGAAAGTATCTAGTGAACGGTGTGGAACTAAAAATTAAATTTGTAAGGTCCCGTGACAGTTTCAGTCTCATGTCAAAGTCACAGTTCAAGATCAACATCATGGAAGCCAGTCTGATGGTGCGAAGAGTAAAGATTAACCCGACGATCTTGATCGAACACTCGAAAATGTTGGAATCATGTACGGCAAAGTATCCAATCACACGGGTAGAAGTGAAGGCGTTCACCATTCCCAGTGACGTCCTGGGAAAAACCATCGACAATGTCTACTTGGGCCAGTTGCCGAAACGTGTGGTTGTGGGGTTGGTCGGAAATAGCGCGTACAATGGAAGCTTTGAACGCAATCCGTTCAACTTTAGCCATTACAACATAAACTTTCTGGCTTTGTATGTTAACGGACAGCAAGTACCGGCCAAGGCGTTACAACCCGACTACACGAATCAGCAGTTGTACACATGTTGCTACAACACGTTGTTTTCAGGTAGCGGGATCCACAACCGAAACCAAGGAAACGGGATTTCTAGAGACATGTACCCTAACGGCTACTGTCTATATGTTTTTGATTTGACACCCGATTTAGCGACAGGATCACACTGGAATTTGGTCCAGAGAGGCAGTCTACGTGTAGAAATCAAGTTTGCCACCGCCCTCACGGAAGCAGTCAACTGTATCGTACTCGGTGAATTTTGCAACGTCATAGAGGTGGATAGGTACCGCAACGTCACGGTAGATTACAACTAGACAGTGTTAAATATACAAAGAACTTTTGTTTCGAGAAAAATGATATTTTGTTCGATAGATTCCATAGTAGAGAAATTGTTTATTTTAATAGTGTTCAGCACATGTTTGATATTTGTATACCTGATGTGTACTAAATGTACTTGTAACATGTTGTAATCGCCAATTGGTTAAGAGTGGTGGGGATTTCCAGGGTGAGGGGGTTTCCAGAGTGGGGAGTTTCCGAGGGTGAAGGAACCAAACTTTCATTCGATGTACACCATTGCTGTGGGTCGGTCATGGAGTTGTTTGTCGACTTTCAAGGTTTCAAAGACTCTAGTAATAATTTTATAATTAAAGAGTTTGCTATCGCTTCGGTCGACGGTACAGTTATACAACACTGGACTGTAAGATCGCCCCACCCTTACGCTACTCTGGATTCGAAAATCAAGAAACAGTGTGCGTGGATTACCAAAAATTATCACGGCATCGGTTGGCAAGACGGAGATATCACCATTCAAGCTCTCAACCGACATTTGAAGCCTCTCTTTAGAAATTCCATAGTGTACATGAAAGGTTTGGAAAAAGTGAAATACCTTAGAGAAAGTTTTACTGACAGTCTGGTGTTGGACTTGGAAAATTATCCTTCCTTGAAAACCCTCGAAACTTCACCAGTGTTCTGTTTGTTTCATGGAAAGTCTAAAATGATGTGTGCCCTGAACAACGTGTTGAAACTTGTTCAATATCATAACCAGTAAAAAGGCGGCGGAGTAACACCATATTACCATTCGACCAGTGAAAGTGATACCGTCAACATCATGGCAGAGCTGAAAGGACGTCTCAACAATTGTAACGCTCCACGATTTACCCGGCTTCAAGATCTTCGTCAGAATGTCCCGTACAAGGTTCAGCGTTTTTCAAAGACTCAAACACGTTACGGCGAAGCTGTGTGCGCCATACTCCAATCACCTGGGGATGACACTCTCTTGAACGTATACCTTCCACGGCGATTCCTCGCCGTCCTCACAGATGACGTCTTGAAGAGCTACACTACAGAGCTGTCTCTACTGTACCGAGGTGACGGCACTGGAATAGAATTTATTTAATTTTGTAAATAGATCCAAATAATTTGTAAATAGTTTTAACTGTGTGTAAATAAAGTGTTTGTGTTATACATTCAATGTCTTATTATTTCACAAGTGTTTTACAAATAAGTATACATTAGCTTGTCTAATCATGAAGGTATGTGCAAAAGAGAGTATTACACAGTAAATTTTATTTGCTAAATATGGTTGGGTGGTCGTGTTGAAAAGAGTAAGCTTGTCTATTCATGAAAGTACAGTTGTGTCTCACAAGGTTAATAAAGCACAACTACAAAATAATTTATATTTCAATCTAAAACTTAATTCCAAAATTATTTTCTAAAAATATTTTACAACATTATTTCCTAATATTATTTTAAAATATATTTTCCAAAACCATTTTCTAAAATTATTTACATGTTGGCACTCCTGAATCATGACGTCACAAGCGACTTGAGCGCTCCTGGGAGAGAAAGGAGGAACTAGCGCAAAAAGTGACGTAAACGAACGGCCTGCACTCTAGGAGAAAACGATCGAACTAAAAATGATGACGTTATGCGCCGACAGCGCTTGTAGGAGAGAATGGACGAACTAACACGAAAGCATGATGAAACGCAAGAAGACGACCTCCCTGCACCCTAGGAGCGATCGAGCAAACTAACTCTCTAATAAACTACAAAAACAGTATTACGCTAAAGCATAGAATTAACAAACTAGCATCATATTAGGTTTATACATGAAAAGCAAGAACCCCTTTCAAAATTACTTTGACATATTAGACTTTAAAATCCGTTCCTACACAGATGCTGGCGTGGACCAGTGGTTAAGACGCTTGCCTACCAACTAGGAGACCCGGGTTCGAAACCCAGTCAGAGAAATAAATTTTATTCAGAGCCAGTCACAGGGGCGAGGGCGGGGGTGTGAGTGTCGGGAGGGGTAGCATGAGGGCAGGGGGAGGGGAGGGGTAATGCTAGGACCGGGCGGGTGGAGAATCCCAGAGGTCAAAGTCCAAAAGTGCGCCCCGCGGGTGGCGAGGGCGGGAGGGTCGGGAGGGGGTAGCATGAGGGTAGGGGGAGGGGAGGGGTAGCATGAGGGTAGGGGGAGGGGAGGGGGAATGCTAGGACCGGGCGGGGTAGGCCGGGTGGCGAACCCCAAGGGCAAAGGTCAGAAAACGCACTCTGGGGGGGTCCATAGTAGTTACATACCAAATATTATCAAGTTATGGTGTTCTTTTCATTTTCCCCATAAACCCCATAGGGGTGAGTACGTAGGTTTGCCGCCATGTGGGTGTTGTAAGCAAATATCAGTTACATCCTCTCTAGTGAATGTACATACCAAATATTATCAAGTTATGGTGTTCTTTTCATTTTCATAAACCCCATAGGGTGAGTACTTAGGTTTGCCGCCATGTGGGTGTTGTAAGCAATTTTTAGTTGAACCCTACCAAGTGAATGTACATACCAAATTTTATCAAGTTATTCCAATAAATAAGCGAGAAAGAGGGTTTCGTTGATTTCCATAAGATTAACATGGAAAACCTATTTTGGCTTTTCTCCGTAAGCTGTTAAGCCAAGCTAAAAATTCAAAATACTAATTGTTTATTTTAAGCTCTTTAAAATGGTTATAGTTAAAATTGTTGAATTTGAAATTATGCTCCAAAAATGCAAAAAATCCATTTTTGGCCCTTTTGAAACCCCATAAAACCCCGTTCCCATAACCCGATCACGCTGGTTCGCGAACTCATGAAAATAGACCTAGTCTTACACCTTCATACCAAATTTCATCAAAATCGGAGGTCCCCTTCAAAAGTTATCAGTACCACGGCACACATATATATGAAAATGAACGAACGGTGTTTTTGGCTTCTGGGGACCTCGAAATGAAAAAGTAATATGGTCCCGGGCTTAGGTCTTACCATGGCTACTACCCTAATAGCGTATTCCTATAGGGAAATTCGCTAATAAAACTTACATAATATTAATAAACGACACCAAAAGACTCAGAAAGTACTGAATTTGGAATATTTTAGTCTTTGGTCAGCCAAACTTGATAAATCACGAATAACAATTTTTACGGTACTGGTATCAAATTTTAAGTGTGTTGTGCTGTTATGAATTTACGAAAATGTTACATCGCATCCGATGATGTGGCAACAGTCCTGAAACTATTCTTATACATTGTTGAGAGTAGTGTAATTTGCTTTCCATAGACAATTAATTATGAATCGTGACAGAAAGTTATGTTAACCTATATTTTAATTGAGATGGATCATCTTATAGCCAAAGGCCTAAATACAGTGTATGACACCTTTTTATTCTGTCATTTCTTAATTTTCATTTATTTTGAAAAATAAAATACTAAGAGCAATAGTAATTTATTATGTCGTGTACATCCGTCATCATGTGCCATTTATAGTTACGAAACGGTCACACGGGCACATGGGGTAAAAATTGGGATATTGCCGACCTAAATATAATAAATATTAACCCTGCAGTAATATAACTGATAAATAGGTTTATATCATAATGTCATAATTTTGTTCACTTTATTGAACATTTGTTGGGCGTAAGCAGAGCCCACGCCGAACTAGAGCTGCGTGTGTACTGAAACATTGCAACATCGCCGCGTCGATGCATCGTATTTAAAATCTGCTTCATGATGAATTTTCCATTTTATATTCCAGACAACTTTATATCAAGTATCTTTTTTTGTGTATTAAAACTAACAAAAATAATATTTTTCTGAAGCTAATCATACCTATCAAACAAGAAGCACATAAAATACATGATTTTAACTTGTAGATTAATTCATAGAATCTTTTTATCAACCTAATTTTATACTCGTACATTCCACATGCTTTATCGAAACATTTTTCTTGAAATTGCTGCGTATGAGGGTGACAGCGTCGGAGCACATCAAGAGGAATTTGACCGATTGGCTTATCTGTCTGGGGGCGGGGGGTATAGATGCACTGATAAGATCACAGTACTTTTAGTAGTAAAATAAATTTTTGTCTCGTTTATATTTAAGCTAGATGTCGGTTGTGAGTATTCTGTTGTTCTAACATCTATGTACAGTATGAAATACCTAAACAATAGTTTTTCAAGCAATTTAAAACTTTATTTGTAATATATTCATTAAGTATTCCAATAATCAACTCTTATACAGTATTCTATTTAATAGTTACTAGAATACGTATAGCTCGAAATCGAGCAATTTATTTGGATATATAATACAAATGATACTTTTAGTTTTAAAACAATGACATCCGACCGATCCAATATTGTGAATATACAATCACCAAAAACTACACGTATTTACAGCTGAACATTAACTGATGTTTAAAATGCTTATTCAATTCCAATGTTATTTTATTGGGAAATTTTTAGAATCCAATGGTGGATTAATCTTTACTTTCAGTCCGATTCTCATAAATTTTTTTTTTTTTTTGCGGAATTAACTACAGACCAAGCCCTACCCAACGGCACCAAAAACTTGAAAATCGGTTGAAAATTTTAGAAGTTCTTTACACAAAAAACCCTGAGCGTATTAAATAAGTAATAGATAAATATATATATATATAATATATATATATATATATATATATATATATATATATATATATATATATATATATATATATATATATATATATAGTTTTCTGGCCCCCTTGATTGTGGTCCTGGCCTCTATCATTTTACCTGTGATTGTAGTCCTCGAGGACCACAATCGGGGACCACATTCGGGGTGACAAAACACTATCAATTGTGGTCCTATGACGTTTTAAGCGTAATGGCGGTGTTGCCAGTTTTCCTTTGTTTCCACAATGTCGCCTGACGCTCAGAAGTGTCTGAAGAAGGGACAGGGTATTATAGTATGATGAGCAATAGAATGAGAGCTACTTACCAGTTGATACTACCTTTAATCTCTAAATTGATGTTTAACAGTGAAACCTACGAAAGGTTATAACTACAATTTGCAATAAAATAACCATTTATTTTTTAAAAACTAGGATAAAGCTAAAATAATATTTTTTTTAATATTTGCTGCCATTGTTACTACAAAATTATCTTTAGTTCTCATTTAAATATTAACCAACTGAGTTTGTTTTACAACCTCGATTAAATTTATGAGCAATATAAAAAAAATATGAAGGTCCGGATCCACTAATTGGTAGGCTATACCTTTCCTCTACAAAGGCCTAGTGCACATAAGAGATATGGCCACCTTCCCCCTCCCGCCACTCCTAGCGGTGTTTCCTCTTCGTTCCCTCCCCGAGTGACGACTGATGTCTTCGGCCACCACGACGGTGTCGGTACCGGCGCCGGGCGGTGGTGTCGGGATCACCGCTGACGTAGTGTTGCATCCGCCACCCGGTCTTATTCCAGTCTCAACCACGGCTGCGCTCTTACTTCCTCTTTATTTATCATTTACAAACAATAGTTAAATTAATAAAACTATTACATTTTCTTACGATTCTGATAGGTTAAGTAATATGTTTCCCAATTTTTTTTTTAGATATATACTTATATGCAATGGCATATTTAAATTTTATTCCACACGAAGATCTTTTTAAGGACATATTGTAAACATGTTGTTTGAAGTCCCGATTATTGGCGCACATATTGAAAGGAAACTGAGTACACCAACTCATTTAGTATCCTAAAAATAATGTATATTTTTTAAATAGAACTCATGGATACCTAACAAAAACTAAAGAAATTTAGTGTGTAATAAAAATTAAATATAACTATTAAATGTTCATGAATAACACTCACGCTTCCACATTTTTTGGTAACATATATTTTAGTGTCATATGTTGTATGACTAACTTAAATCCATAGGTGGAGTATGCCAGAGGCCAAGACACTCCGTGCTATATGTATAACTGAATTATATGTTTTTGGTTTTCTAGCATTTATTATTGCAGTATAGCACAGACAGCAATTTAATGATTCAATCAATAACCTTATTGCACAAGAAACATAGAAACTTTAAACTGGACGCCAATGTGATTTATAATGGGTTTCTTCTCATATACAAGATACCATTGAAACGCTATCAGTGGCTTAATGCGTACAAGCAGAGAAAAGGAGGAAAAAAATTATGCTTGCCAACCATTATTTACATCAACTGGGGTTTCTCATGGTGTATACTATTTTTTGGAGATGAAATTCCAGGCTTTTTCCTGGTTTTTTCAAGGTTTTTCTGAAATATTCCTGGTTTTCACGCAATCTTGAGATTTTTTTCTTTGGCCAATTTTAAGGCTAACACTTACAGGTTTTTCCACTACTTGCGACAAAATTTATTTTCAAATTTGTTGTATTAGTTGAACTAAACATAGTTTTCTTTTCGATATTTGAATTTAGCCCTTAAGTACTCTCGTACTTTTTGTGATAACTACAAACTCAGGGGTCCTTTGGACTCCTATTAATAAATATTTATGTTTTTAAGTAAAAATATTATTGTTAAGAAAATAGAACTTGACTTCAGAGATGTTTTTTGTAGCATTTAGTTAAATTTGACCTTTTTATTTCCTTCAAGTTGTTAAAAAATTTCATATGAACTCGTTTTCAAAATCAAACTAACATTACATCAACAAATTTAAAATAAATAATAAAATTTGTGGGGATGACTAATTATCTATCTTCTTAATTCAATAAGGGGTTTGTCCGTTACAAATACCTACGTCTCTTGACCAATTTAACCGATTTTAAAAATTAAGGTGTCATTTTAAAGTTTACAATCTTAAGCTATGAATATGAAACATTAGTACTCGTTCGAGATCCCCTCGGTACCATTTATGGTACCATTTATAAACCATACACTGTGGCAACTGCCAGTAAATTACCTGGCCAACTCCAGGACGTTGACATTTAAAGGTACTAAGCGGTACAAGAGTATTAAAAAATTATAGCTAGAAAAAGAAAAATTTACGTTCTCAGGGTGTGTGGACACCCTTAAGGGTATGTGTGGTGCCCATAGACTTCAATTTTTTCCATAGTCTTAAATTTCTTTGATTAACCTTATGATATTTAAGCAAAATATTAATATAAAATAAAGCTATTATCATCTTGTAAATAAGAAATAGACAGTAGATAGTTGTATACTAATTTTGAATTACAAACTTTTATAAAGTTAATAGAAGGCAATACTATCACTGCTAACCTGCTCACCTGTGGTCCACCTGGAGTCGGTTTTTCATGCGAATCAAAAGCCCCATTTACACTATACAACTTGTTTTATAACTTTTGTTGTGCAACCAATTATAGTAATCGGTTTGAAGATGTTTAAGAATGCAATGAAATTTCTTAAACAAGTTGTAAAACCAGGGGCGCAACAGAGGGTAAAGCGACAACATGTCGTTGTGGCCAATTTTACCTGCGGCCGCACCATACCTGCTCTGCGGGGGTACGACAACATGTCGTCGCTGCCGCTTGAGGCGGGCGACGACATGTTGTCGTACCCCGAGAGGGGAGGTTTAACGAGGAACTGACAGCTAGAGATCAATGACACTTCGCGTAGGAAAGGAGTGAAATTATCCCAATTGTAGTTGTTAGATGTGAATATAGACTAATTCATGCAAATTAAGGTTATATTAGTAGACAAATCACAATAACAAAATTAAACTAATTGTTTGCTTTATTCTTATTATTTTAAGATGTCATCTTATTATATTAAGATATCTTATTATTTTCTTATTATTGTAATATTTTTTATCAACGATATTAGATTTATTTCATAGAATTATGATAGTGTAATACCGGCCTGATCATTGGTGTGATAAGGTTCATGCCTAATATAAACATAATACACCCATCCGTTAAGGAAACAGATATTTATAAAAAGAAAATGTCAGCTGGCGCCTAACAAAGTATTTTAGGACATGTGTTTCCATATTATTTTTATCCAATTATCTAAAAATCTATAGATAAAGGGTATCTATAGAGCGTAAAGATAGAGGGTATTTAATTAAAAAATTTGAATTTAACAATATATTGGCCGAAAAATAAGTTTAGAAAAATCCTCAACCCCAGTAAAATTGTTTCTAGTTATAAAGTAGAACTTTAAAAAGCGACATTAATTTATTTAATAATTGCCACAACACTTGGAAGGTTA
>CM061531.1:145995106-146038634 GCA_030545055.2 Neoaliturus tenellus
TAGGATTTACCATCAATTTTCCCAAACTGTTGGTCAACGAACACAGTGACTATCTGTATTCATTTCTTTAATGTTGGTCAAATCTAGAATCCTGGTATCTATGGTAACGGGCGAGCTGCAAATGACGCGCGCTACGTTCGCGGCCGCGGGAGTGGCGGATGTCGGTGCCAAATGTGTTGACTCACTTGCTCATATCATATCTGTTTTTATTTTATGAAAGAACACAAAAAACAGACACATTAATCTGTTTGTAATTTCGCTTGGAAAGTAACGTTTTTCATAGTCTTGGTCAATGAAATTTCACGATACAGAAATCTGACTGTTGTGCGTGTGCGATAACCTCAAAACTTTTAGTTTGTAAGTTAGGCCTTATTCAAGGTTTCTAGGTTGTTGTTCAAGGATTCAAAACCAGACAATTATTGAATATTGTTCTAAAAGCTGACAATGTATTAAATAAGATCGTATTAAAACCATCCACAAAAAGGAAATTATAAAGATTCATGATGTGTCTCTGATGATTGATGAAACACCAAAACAAACGGAGCAATCAAATACCAAGTTTAGACGCCGTCCGCCGTGCCTCCCCATTCACGTTGTCAAATACAAACGGTGACCCTTGCACATTTCACTTTTAAAACGTGATAAGAATTTACCTGTATTAGGCTAAACCAGTAAAAAGGTAGGTTAATGTGTATAATGTTAATAATTATTTTTGTTTTAATCTTAATCTTCTGTAATAATTGCATTGGCCCGAGACTTTAAAGAGATATAGGATGTAGGCTATCCCTGAAGACAGTCGTGTATTTAAAGGAAATGCTGCAAATATATTCATCATGCTCCTTAACGTAAATCATGAAAATTGGTTTAGTAGTTACTAAGAAATGGCGTTTCAATTGTATAACTTATTAAGATATAGGCCTATAAAGTTTTGAAATTTACTCCAAGGTCTACATTCTAACCACTTTTGCAGTTTTTTATTTATTATTTTTTTACAGATTGCTCAACTAATAACATTAAACAGCTAAGCCTAAATTTAAATAAATTTCTTGATAAATGAATTACAGAAAGTTACACAAGACAAGAATATGTATTTAGAACAGGATATTTTTTCGGGGGGGGGGGGGGTTACAAATTTTATAGCCGTGGGGGGGGGGGGGTCCCGGTCCGTTTGGGGGGGGGGGGGTGAGTCTTGGTCCAAAGGGGGGGTGGGCACCCCTGATAGATATTAAGCAAAAACTATGCGCTACGACTACAGACATTAACTTCTCATGTAATGCACCAACCATATAAGAGGAATCAAGTGTGCATAGTGCAAATATCTAAGTGAAAATGCCTCTGGCGTACATATTGGGCATAAAGAGAGTTTTTGCAACATACGGTAAATCTTACGGTAAACGCTAAACGCTATTTTTATATTAGTGAATTTACAGATAATTCACTGTGTAGGGTGGTGAAAACAGATAAATAATGTAAAATGTTTACCATTAGCCACTTTTCAACACGTTTTTCATAACTTAAAACAGTAAAAGTAGGTAATTTCATCATAAATAAAATAGCGTTTAGCGTTTACCGTATTCATTTACCGTATGTGCAAAAACTCTCCAAAAATACAACCCATTTCCGTCACAAACACCAAACATTGCATAGCCAATGTTCGTGTTCTCAGTCAATCACCTTACAAATTACCCCTCTCGTTACTCCACCCCCACTAGCTCTCAATTACCCCTCCTCTTGCTGATTAAATAAACCCTTCATCTTCTTTAATACCGGCCCGCCAATAGACGGACCTGAGTCATCTCAAATGTGCGGGTGTTTGAATCATTCCAAATTACTTAATCTTGTTCGGTTGAAATTGTTCTATTACTGTAATCTAAAACAGATGGAATTATTTTGCATAACTTAATACCTAATTCAATTACTTTTTATTAATATTGGGAGCTCTTGATTTACATGCATAGCTTGATTTACATCTCTTATATTGAGTAGAAAATACTTGAGACACTGCGTTGCAGGTGTCGCAAAGATTTTTTTTTTTTTGCTATACATAATAGAGAGTTTTTGCACATACGGTATATATCAGAACGTTATTTTCGTATCGTAATAGATAAAGAATATTGAACAAAATATTGAAGAAAATATTGAACTCTAAACGCTATTTCATTTATTGTGGATTTTTCAATTTTTATTTATTTCGTTAGAATATGAAAATTATGGTAAAAAGTGATCAACGGTTATCATTGTACATTATATATCCTGTTTCATCTCCCTTCACAGTAAATTAATAGCGTTTAGCGTTTACAGTAAAACTTACCGTATGTTGCAAAAACTCCCCATTTAAAACGCTTTACAATCCAAGTTTAGTTATCCAAGAGGCTGTAGAGACGCATGATAAATTGATATTTTCCGCGCTGGCAAGGACGCAAGAGCGGTCGGGGCTAGCTTACCCGACACCCTAACGTGAGATTGGGAAGTGGGAGGCCGCAAACAAAAAATAAGCTCCAATCAAAATATTTCAGCTCGACCCTTCAAATTCCTTTCAGCCTATTTAATAAGTTAGGTAGGTTGGCTGTTGAAAATATCCAAAGGTCCTGGACTCAATTTTCACACATAGAGAAATTCTATGCATAATAGTTTATCATAGTTTATGAAATATCCAATTTCGATCAAATCCGACATGGAGATGTGGAACTAGGTCTATATTTTCGTTAGTAACAATAAATAAAATTATCAGATTAAGGAAAAAGAGTGATATAGCAGTTCAAATTTTTCTAAAATCAGCCCAAAGATCGGACAACTTTGAAACTCTGTATCACCCTTTTCCCATAGTCTGATCTGATAGTCAAATGGACATAACTAATAAAAATAGACCAAGTCCCACACCTCCATGTAAAGTTTGATAAAAATTGGACTTTTTGCTTACATGTTTACTGGCTTCACAATATTTACATAATTATGTGAAGCCACCCTTATTACGTGCTACCGCTATACCCGGCAAAATGTGCAAAACTTAATTTTCTTAATTTTTTAAATTTACATAGCTAAGCTGTCTTTAATGGTTAAAAATATATCCAATAAAAGATTATAAAACTACAGCCACCATTTTGGAAAACCGGCCATAGCAGGCAAACGCAGCTCCTGAGAGTGTTAGACTCTTCACCATCGTTTTACTTATTTTACGTAAAAATCGGTACAAATAAATTAGTTTGCAATTACTTCTGGGTTCAGTCATTTTTTAGCTACATTTAATAGGCTAGAAACAAGAGTTTTCAACATTAGCTTATTATGTGTATAAACATTAGCTTATCACAGCTAATCTACTATCTAATAAAACCATTTAAATTGAACTAATATTGAGTGACGTGTTATAGTAGTTGCCAGTTGTGTATATATACATTATATAAAGCCAATTAATAGACAACACCAATTTAGTGGTAACAGTTCACATGGTTGTTTAGGTAGTCGATTGTAGTTATGAAATCACGTTATCAAATAAATTGACAAGAGATTCTCGTGTGGCATAGTGATTAGGTTGGGTTCAAGAAAAGTTAAAATTCCCTTGCATTGCGTGTATATATTCAAATAGTTTATTGAACGTTTTCAAAGTTTTATTTGCTGTGACAATAAGTGGTCACAGCGGGGATTTCGTAGATAATATAGAACCCTAAATGATCAAAACTTTCGTGAATTCTTTGTTTATTTATGATGTCAGTCGGAAAGTTCGGGAACTTTCAAGTGTATGCTAATGCTTACAGTCTGAGACCATACACGTGCTTAGATTAAGGGATTTATTCACAAGGTTACAAGCCGTCATTCCACGCATCGACCAACAATCGTATCACATTCAACATGCGGATGTTATGCTTATTAGTTTCGTTAGAATTGTAACAGGATCGATTATGCAAACGTTTACTCTGTCCGTTACAAAATCAAGAATGACATTTTTTAACTTAAACCTAAAAGAGGCTGTTATAAAAAGTTGAGATACCGGAAAATAAAGTTCACAGTGGACTTTTCATTAGGTTTTTGAAAAAAATATAATAATAATAATTTGGCTGTAGTGTTTTAGAGTTAAATATATTTCTGCAACTAACTCTGACTACATACCCTCTTCATTTAAAAATAAGCAAAGAAACCTACAATTAATAAAAACTTCAACTCGTATGTTCATCGAAATACATTACTTGATGTATGATATAAAGCATGTCATCAAGTAGGCCTAATTCTCTCTCACTGGAGCTTAAATCAGGTTCATTTCTCCATGTTTCACTCGCCTCTCCATCAAGCCACTTACCGCTCCAGTCCGCGCTGGACTCTGTTGTCCTTTAATTATAACCAATTGAGCTGGGCAGAGCTGGGCGAGCACCTGGGGGCTCTCGTGAATGGCCTGCAGCTAACTCCCCCAGACAAGAGCATGAGGATAATTTATTATTTAAGTTGGTTAATATAATCTAAATATAATAAAATATATAGCGTAAACTGATTAATTACACACACGGTAATTGACTTCTAATAGCGACAAGCAAGTCTGACAATGAGCTCTTTACCTTTAAACAACCATTGTACCCGTACATTGGACGCATTGTTGTCAAACACGCGATAACGAAGATAGCAGAGCCAAGATCCCCGAACGTTAACCTCACTAAACCACACTCTAAAAGGTGGTGAACAATGGTGCCTATAACCGACTAGTAACATTTTATGACCCAATTTTTGTTTTCTTTTCACTCTAAACTTTAAATCTCGTGAAGTTATACACTATGCAGTTGTGTTTGTTAAAATTATACATTAGACGAAGATATGAGGGGTTCCCTACCAAAAACATCTATTTGTTGGTTACCAAACACAAGTACCAAATACGAAAGGTATAGGTGACAATTTCCAGTAGTCATAGTTTATAGTTAGCAACTCAAAAAGACTAATTAATGGTAATCCTACCTCCGTCAATAATCCAACGATAAAAGGTTACACTCTCGTACGTAGCTGACTTATGTTTTGTTGTTATAACAACATTTTCAAAGCATTCGTTGTCGTGAAAAGTTAAATTACACAACACAAAACGAACATTGAGACACGCACGCACACGAACAGTTACATAAATCTGATTCCGTTAATTGATGACAATTAATTGTTCAAACAACATCTTCAAGGGACATCATCATCTCAGGCTCGATTTTAAATAAACAGATAATTTGTTTCCAAAGGTACTCTTGTCCTTGCTCGGACTCATTTTCAAGCACGAAAACATTTTAAATAATAAACTAACAATTTTTTTGTCGCACTACATTTACTTCAGTCTTTATCGATAGGCCTACCACGCAAACTACTTGACTATTATAATTCGCAATCAAAATTTTATGTTTATTAATAAACAGGAATTTAAACTACTTTGTCTTCCGTATAAAAATTCCGTCTTGAAAACTGGGAAATAAATTTATAACATGATATCAATTAACTTCCCCACCCACAACAACCCTAGAAGAGAAATGTTTAGGTAAACTTTTCACTTCCCTCCCGGAGGAGATTTATGCCCCTAACCTCCCCCCCCCCCAAACAACCTCAGTCACACCACAGAGAAATGGTCACACTCGAGACGGTTCTACATCGAGAGCGAAAGTGTTTGCTAATTGGGACCACACGGGATCCCCGTTAATTTGACGCGCATTTGTGTCGTGTTAATTGGGCTGTGAATCGGCTGGTCTTTGTCAAAAACAAATCTAGTCTTCAATTTAATCACACTTCAGTGATCTTATTAAAATATCCTTGGCAAGTAAACTATCTCTAATTATCATCTATAAACGTCAATGAATTCAGCAATTCTGTTTAAAGCAATTCTTTTGATACTTCACATGCAACGTTGTTTTTCCACACTTATTGTGCCTGTTGTCACTAGACATCAGTTCTCATGCAAAGTCACAAAGAGTGCCTCCTCGACACCACCATGAGTACCTCCAAAGCTACCACCAGTTTTCCCTAAAGTGCTCGCCTTTACCATCCTCGTCTACGCAGTGTCCTTTCTACCAGCCCCGCAGTGACTGATGCAGTTTGTTGCGCTGACCGGAAGCTCTACTAGCATCTCCTCCGACTCCGACACAGCGACCGTTGTCGGCCGACGAAGACCGATCACGTGACGGTGACGTTTTTGTCACTCACAGCTGGAGTCGGAACAGTTAAAGTCAAGTGCCACTGGGCAGCTGCTACGCGCGCTCATCAATTTCTCTTTCTTCACCGCGTCCTCAGCTGGTGACTGATTGCAGCATTGCAGAGATTTTAATCCGGGCGGCTTGTTTGATCGGCGAAGATTTTAACATGTTGGCACGAGTGTCGTTGACGTACTTAAGGTAAGACAGCAGTCCCTATGTTCCCCATGTTAAAATGGACATGTTTAGGTACACATAACTTTTACAAATATTAACCAATCTACTTGAAACTTTTTACCCTTGTTATATACACTATTACCTACAATATTATGAAGCAAAAAACATTTTTATGTAAAAATAAATATTTTGTGATATTTAAAAAATTTCATAAAATATTTTCAATTTTTTAACAAAAAAATTTTTTTTTTAGAATTGATTTTTGGTTGCCATGGAAACTGGTTCATACTTATTTTTGGTGAGGTTTGAGGAAAACACACAAAAAAATTCATTGAAATTGGTCTGTAATTTTGGGAGAAAAGTGTACCTAAATGAACAAAAACATATTTTTCGGAAAATAGGAAAAGAATTCAAAACCACCATGAAATCATAGAAATAACTGTTTTAACTTACTTTATTGTTTTTTTAGAAAAGCCCTGCTCCATAGGAAGGATCTTCCTCATTTTCTAAATCTTGAAGTCTTCTTTTTACAGTTTTTTTGGCTTTTCTTGCTCTTTTTTCAATTTCTTGGAAAGCGAACTCAGCCTTTCGAAGCCTATTCGAATCTTGTTTCATCAGTCCCACAACACAATTAGGTCCTGCCTTTCCACAAAGTGACTCTAAAACTCTAACTTTTCCAAGAGCACCATCATTGAAACACACAACAGCATCTAACATTTAAACATCTAACATTTATCTAACATCTAACATTTATCTAACATTTAGCATCTAACATTTATCTAGCATCTATCATTTTTTATAGTCTGAGAGTTGACAAAGTCGGTTTTCGGAAGTCGTGTCCATATGATATTATTGAAGGCCTCGTTGCAGTTTTGTGTTTTGCCATGGAGGCACTTTTTCAACAAAGAAGAGGCACATAAGACATCATAAATAGGCTTTATGGCTGTCATAATTTCTGTAGGTAGAGAATTATTATGTTCAGGACAAGGTAGACCACGGGCTGCTGCTCGATTGTACCTACACCATGAATCAGGATCAATAGGACATAGGCCGTGTTGGGGTTCTGCATCTGTAGAGATTTTGTGGAAATAAGTTGCCCAGCATGCATTCTTCATTTCATCAAGGGTTTTACTTTCCCTGATGGCATTCCCATAATATTCCTGCAAGCTGTCAATTACTTTGTCCGTTAGCCTACCCCGTCCACCGAGTTTCTTTCCGTCTTCAAGAACAAATTTGGATGTAAGTTTCCTCAATCGTGTTCCCATTCTTTTCTGTACATGGTTGATGCATTCCAGCTTTTCAACAACAATGTCATCACCATAAGGTTTACTATCAATTATACTATCAAATCCCTTGCTGTCACCATCCCCCAAGTATTTGACGTAACGCACCGGAATATCTCGAGAGGTCGATCTTTCAAATAGTTTTTTTACGCCAGCAACTTCCATAGATCCACTGGAACCCTGGTGATTTTTTTGGCAGTTGGGATGAATTTTCTCCTTGCTTTTACATGTGGGACAGTATTTAATCAGTGTTTCAACATCAAGCACCTTACCCGTATCAAGACTTGTAACTGTTATGACACCATGTAACGAAGTGTGTCCTCGCTTTTGCCAAGTTCCATCCAGGGCAACGGTTAGATCATTGACACCATCATTTTCATTAATGGCTTCCCTAACAGCAATCATCATAGAGTCATTGCTTACCTGTTCCAAGGATTTTAAAATTATAGAGTTATACTCATAAAACTTTGTAGGAGGTTGAGGTAAATTCATAACGGAAAGGAAGGTTTCCGCAGCTGCTTGACCTTTGCCAATACTTCGCATTCCATAAACGAGTCTTAGATTATTGTCATAGTGTTTGGTGTCAGTCCTTTTTGAGGTCATGAATGAAGTTTCAGCAGAACATTGTGTGCATAGTAATACTAAATTAGAGACTACACCTTGCCTCTTCTCAGTAGCCTCAAAAAGTTTTATAGAATTTTCCGCTGCACAGTTCCGACATGAAACAAAATTTAATATTTCATTTGAAACTAACCACCGTTTGAGGTTAATCCTTCATTTCTTCCATTATTTAATCTAGGCCTATTATGGATATTACCGGCAAATTTTTTCTTACCAAAACATTTTATTCGAGGCATTTTGATATTCAAATCACTTCACAAACAAATAGATAGACAATTCCACAATACACTCAATAAACACACCACTTTGTTTATGTTTACTTCAGACAGCATAAATAACAACGAGAACATATGGATATCTTATTCACCTACTATACAGGATTGCCAACATGTGATAAAATAATAACGAATAATCATTTGTAGAGGGACTACACTGTAAGAAATTACAGCGTCGGGGATATACGAAGAGGACGAAAACTAAGGTGTAAGGGTTATGTAAAATGACCGAAAAACAGCAAAATATTTTTTTACACCCATGATGTTTGGTATCTACATAATCGGAAAAATGTAAGCTACAAAATAAAGCATTAAAAAATTTTTTATGAAAAAAAATTTTTTTGACTGCTGTCTTACCTTAAGTGTTTTATCAGGAATAAAGTAATAGAGTACTGTAGTGTCAGGTGTACGACTCCTCTGCTCTCCAGGTAGAAAAATCCTGCAAGGTGCCTTGCTAACCCAAAAGAAAAGCTTCTCTTTTATATTAATTATTCTTATATAAGGCTTCTTATTAATTATATTTCGTTTGATTCTTAACATTATTTTTTAATTATCGAGCTACGACCTTGTCACGTAGTGCGGATTTTTTTACCTGGAGAGCAGAGGAGTCGTACACCTGGCACTGAAGTACTCTATTACTTTATGAACACCTTCTCTTTCTAATCTACATAATTTCAAATATTTCCAGTAATTTTATGTTTTTCGGTTCTTTGAAAGTGACTTTTATTTGATTTTTTATATATTGTAAGGAAATTTACGCGGATTTTTCTCTGATTAGTAAGCGAAGTTCATGATGTTTTAGTATCTGTGGTCCATAGGTTGTTTTCTTTTACCTGATAATGGTATTAGATTCTAAATCCCGGAAAGACGCGATTAAATTTTTAAGAAGCAGTGGTAGAATATGTCCGCAATAATCTTTCAACCAACAAAATTTCCAGGAAGGTGTTTGATTTTAGGGTTTACGTATAAATTCGTACAGTTGAAATTCGATATTTATTAGATGTTATAATTATGTTCTCCAAGACATATTTTCATCGGCGGGAAACTCTTAGAGACGAATTTTAAATTCACGAATCGAAGCAGGGTAGACAAATATAATATTATTAAATTTCAGTTTGTTGGCTCAATTACGTTTCTACTCTGTGCTCACTAACTAGAAATAATTTGAATTGAGAACGATTTTTTCCCATTGGTTTAAGGCAATCTAAATAATTAATCCTGTTATCATAATAATTACCTAATGCCCACTAATCCTGATCCTCCATTATACTCTGTATTAAGGTAAATAGTCCGAGCAATGCTAACAACGGAGGCGCGGCGGGCAGCGGCTGGTCGGAACCCAGTGAAAACAATGCTTAATTGGTCTGATGTCGGTTACGCTACGACCACCACTAACCTGGTTCTGGTTCTGGTTCTGGCTACAGGTGGATCAAGTAAGACCTGGTGCCTGAATGGCATATAATCAACCATACACACATGATATTCTAGCGTAGTACAATTCATATCCTTAAAATCCAGGTGATTGAAAGACACACGAACACATTTGATTTTATTCTTTTACAATTTAGTTGAAGTTAATAGTCTATACTCAGTCTTTTGTAGTTTTTACTAGTAATACAGAACTGTTAACTTATCATGCATACATGACATCTAACGACTTTCTTTCTATTTTTATAACGTGCAAAGCATTAAAATATAAAATTTAATAGTTAATTAGATATTTTTCTTAATATAAATTTAGGCTATACATTGGTGAAATAATTTTGAGACCACGTGTATGTGAATCTGAGTTTGTCAGTGCAATATGTACCTGTACTCAGCCCATTGTGGTGATGTTAAGATTATCACCTGATAATTTGTTAACATTAAAAGCCTCGCCGATTCACCTACTCACTGACACACTCAACACTTATTCCCCCTCTTCCCTTTTGATAGGGAGTTAAAATTTGGTACACTGATTTAAAGAATAGAGGGAAAGTATTAGTAAAAACACTAGAGCATATTATAGACTTTAGCCGAGTAAGCGTAGCGAACTAGCTCACCTGAAGGGCAAAAAAAATTCTCGGATTTACATTGCGAAGCATTTAAGAGCTATAGTATGTTATATTTCTTCACAATGTGTTTATTTTATACAAACCGTTTTTGTACTTTTGAATTAGTGAAAGCCATACTTTTGGTTTAATCAAGTGTATTACATAACATTCATGGATAGATGTTTAAAAATAACCACTAAAAATACTAAAATGGGTTTATATTTACTAAAACACAAACTTATTATCTTTGATAATTTTATCGAAGAGACAACGATAACATTTCACAAAGATCACCACATCTCATTAAGGGAGTTTCAAATGGTTTGTCATCACTCCTGGTTAAAAATTAAGTCAACTTAAATAGACAAATTAAATTGTCAAGTCAAGGAAAGGTTTTACAGTTTCCAACTGAGAAAATCTTGTTCAAAATCGCGTGTTCAAGCGAGTATTTCTGCGTAACAGTTGGACTCATTAATGAGATGTAAACTGAAACTTACGGTTACTTCTCGTAATTTCCAAAGCCCTTTTTATCTTCTGGGCCTTGTTGATCGAGAATAACTTAGAGTAGAGTAGATAAAATCAAAATATTAAATAATAATTAGATGAAATTAATTGTATTTTAAAATCTTCTTTTGACTTCTTGGCTTTTATTTTAAGTTTGATTCTCATCAATGTTTGGTAGAAACAATTACGGAGCAAGCAAGTCTTATCAAACTACACCAAAACTTGAATATCGGTTGAAAATTGTAGGAGGAGTTCCAATAAAAAAAACCCCCTTTCGCATATTTTATTTTGTGTTTATTTGTTTACACATATGTTATGATATTTGGCCATCAATGTAATAAATTTTAGTTAAAAAATAAACAAAAACCAGTACGAATTGGCAAGAAAACTGCAATGGAATAAATGCCAGTAATGTAAAAAAATTGTTATTACAATATTTTAATTTATGTTTGGTTTTGTAAATTCCTGGGTACTATATTGTAAAACCACATCTAAGAATAAAATATTATTGTTATGTGTTACTGTTCACATTGCTAAAGAAATGGCAAAATATAAATTTTAATATTATTTCGTCAGGTGACCATTAAAACTTATAAAATATCAAATTTCATGGACAATCATCACAAAAAATTTAATCGTAATTTTCGACATCATGTTTGCTAGTTTCAAACAAACAAGCCGTTGTTTTGGACGTTTGATTTTGCAATATTGTATATAGAATCAGCTCCAACCCAAAGATTTGTATTCAATGATTACATTACAAATTACAATATTATTAACATTCGGAGCAATCGGAGGACAGTTTAAAACATCACATTGAGCACTGAGGTGTTCTTCTATCCCAAAGAGACAAAGTGTTCGTGAGCCAACCAGTACATTTTAAACGAGACAGCAGAAATTGGCACAAAGTATCCTTAATTGTTTTCTCAGAAGATTGTTGTAGTGTTTTAGAATAACAATTATAATGATTGCAATTTCGAAAATATTATAATTATCACCGGCCAGGGAGTGTACATAAATTACTTGGTGTAGTGGAGGAAATGACATGGTGGGATATGTGAGTAGATGATGTTTGTGTAATTATTATCATAACAGAGTGGGGTATTTAACTGTTTGCTTATAAAGGAACACAGCCAATGAAATGTTCAGTAATATATTTTCTTCGTTCGGTTCTGTGTAAAATAGTTACAAAGAGTGTGGATACATTAAGTTGTGAAGTAATCCCCATTTATTTTTTATACATTTAATTTTTCCAATTATGTTTTATAAAATGACGTTTCACTGAAAAACGTCACTTTAATAGAATTTATTCAAGTAGTGATTTTATTCCCAACATGATTTGAGTTATGTACGTAAGTGTAACTATTCTCATTTACTCTGTCAGTTAAATATTACACAAATAAAATAGATCGAATGTGTTCGCCATCCTTGTAATATCAATAGACTGCAGTACCTTAAATGATCTTTTAAGGAGAAATTTAAAGTATTGCTATTCGTGTTATTTTTATTGATTTTACCTTTCCGGAGCGTTGACGAATGTTCTAATTATGATTATTATTCAGCACTTTATATTTAACCCCTGAAAGGCGTAAAAGGTATTTTAGATAATTAAGGTTTCAATTTATTAATTGGTTAATAAATAGATTCAATGTTGTGTAATTCTAACTTCAAGAATTTTTCAGTTGTAATTGAACCTTCCATTAAAATTGTCCCCCCTGATATTTAATAAAATCTTGTTAACTTTATATTTAATGGGACTAATGGGACACGTCGTCTTTAGCACATTTAGTTTCTCATCCCCACATAACACAGTTAGGGGTACAACTTAAAACTTATATTTTACTTATAATATATTTTTGATCATCTAAGCCATCAAGCCATGTTATAGGCCTATATCTTTGAAGATTATTAAGTGAATAGATTATTTTGAATGGTGAGGCCTATCCACTTCGACGGCCAGGAAATATTTTCGATAAAAAATAGGACATTATTTTGCGAACACAAAAAGCTCAGAAAAATAACTAGTATAGAGATACATTGGATCGATAATATACTCGTATATTATTTTTCAATTAGCTAACAGTATTGAGTGGGTAAATATTTGATATAACAACTCTTTTAACACTTTGTTATCCCACTTTATGTTCTGCCCTAACAAATCACTCCAGCATAAGAAGTCGCCGCGCCGCGCCGCGTCGCGCTGTCAGCAGCCTCGTTCTCGTCAGCGTTACGTTTAACCGTGTCGCTCGCCGCGTCACGTAACTGTCACCAGCGTCGCTTCTTCACTCACTTTTCTCAACCCCCCTCCCCTCCCCCCGGGGACCGGTACAGTTTGATCCACACCTAACGGTCCTCAATCAACACGACTGTGAATCATTGTCGTTAAAATACTGTTACAGTATAAGGTTCGTTTGTATGTCAAGTGTTCTACTAATTGGTCTCAGCTATTTTATTTTTAATGTTGGATTTAATTCATCTTGGAATTAGATTAGTACTGTGGAAAAAAATATAATGTGCCATTTCAATATATAATTTTGTTCATGCACAACAAAAATTTTAACCACGCTATTATTTAAGACATGGTGAGTTAATGAACAATATTAATTACAGTCAGATTTCAAATTTCTGCTTAAGTACAGAAATGATGGAATTGGAATTAATTTTGGTTTCTCTTTTAAAACTGCAGCATAGCGGAAACATAGGTTAAACACCATGTTAGCCAGTATAGCTATATGTTAAAATGCTATTTTACACTAATATTGCTTATTCAAACAAAACAATTCTACATCAAGTATTATTAAAATGTTTGATCTGAGAGGCAATGGAGTTCCAACCACTTTGTCATTATGGTATTGATAAGAGTGGTAAAGACACATTGTCCAGTGCCCTATGATAAGTAAAATTAGTTATCTATAGTGAAAATTTCACTTTATTCAAATTAGAAAATAACATTATTTCTAGAAGAGAATATTAAAAAATAGATCCTATTACTTTAGATTCTACCGATATTTAATATTATTGATAGAATCATTTATCACTAGGTTTGCAACAGGGCCTTATTTGCGGTTCATTGACTACATGTTAAGCAATATGCAATAACTTGCTGACGTTTCCACGTTCATGTAGCATGTCTTTGCTGGAATAAAGATTCTGGATAAATAACTTTATAGGTTTTGCCAACAAGCCCATATAAAATACCTAAGTTGAACCAACCAAAACACGCACGTGCAGGAAAGCAATGCACAACTGCTCTCGTAAAGTCGACAAAACGATAGCGACCAGAAGGCCGAGTGACATAGAGGCAACAAGCCGGGTCGGGAGGAGGAACCCCTTCGTCGATAACTCGCGACCCCTTCCTCCCCTAGAGACTGCCACTTGATATGTCGCTGTAGCCACAACACAACTGGGGGGGGGGGGGGGGGGGATATGGTTCCAACTCTCCCGATCTCTTTATTATCAAGCTATAACAAAATGAATTGGAGAAGGTTGGGTTTTACAAATGATCGGTTTAATAGATTGGCGTGATCTGGGAACTGACTAAAACTAGAGATCACCCACTGATCGAAATTCGGCCAAAGCTCCAGTTGATCTGGACCCAAATTGTTTTAAATTTTGTAAAAGACTCATTTTGTTCATCCAGAACTTCGATAATAGGCCTAACAAGACCAAAATTTGTCCCGTTCTATTAAATATTTAAAATTTCACTGGCTTAACAAATAACAAAATATATATCTTTTTATATTGAGGCCCATAGCTAAATTTATCAAACAAAAATATACGATTTGGTTAAGTTGTACGTAATACATCTGACCTACCGATTAATCGCTTTACCTGCACGCTCCTAACCGAGACGAGCGGCTCCCACTTGCCTGTAACCTATAACCCTATACGTTACCATTGTTGCCCAGTTCCTCCGGAGCCGATATTCAAACGCCGTGCCGCATCGCGACTCCGAGGTCGACTCCCCCGGTAAACCTAGCCTCCCTATACGTTACCATTGTTGCCCAGTTCCTCCGGAGCCGATATTCAAACGCCGTGCCGCATCGCGACTCCGAGGTCGACTCCCCCGGTAAACCTAGCCTCCCTATACGTTACCATTGTTGCCCAGTTGCTCCGGAGCCGATATTCAAACGCCGTGCCGCACCGCGACCCCGAGGTCGACTCCCCCGGTAACCCAAGCCTCCCTATACGTAACATTGTTGCCCAGTAGCTCCGGAGCCGATATTCAAACGCCGTGCCGCACCACGACTCCGAGGTCGACTCCCCCTGTAACCCAAGCCTCCCTATACGTTACCATTGTTGCCCAGTAGCTCCGGAGCCGATATTCAAACGCCGTGCCGCACCGCGACCCCGAGGTCGACTCCCCCGGTAACCCAAGCCTCCCTATACGTTACCATTATTGCCCAGTAGCTCCGGAGCCGATATTCAAACGCCGTGCCGCACCGCGACCCCGAGGTCGACTCCCCCTGTAACCCAAGCCTCCCTATACGTTACCATTGTTGCCCAGTTGCTCGGGAGCCGATATTAAAACGCCGTGCCGCACCGCGACCCCGAGGTCGAATCCCCCGGTAAACCTAGCCTCCCTATACGTTACCATTGTTGCCCAGTTGCTCGGGAGCCGATATTCAAACGCCGTGCCGCACCGCGACCCCGAGGTCGACTCCCCCGGAAACCCAAGCCTCCCTATACGTTACCATTGTTGCCCAGTAGCTCCGGAGCCAATATTCAAACGCCGTGCCGCACCGCGACGCCGAGGTCGACTCCCCCTGTAACCCAAGCCTCCCTATACGTTACCATTGTTGATCAGTTGCTCGGGAGCCGATATTAAAACGCCGTGCCGCACCGCGACCCCGAGGTCGACTCCCCCGGTAACCCAAGCCTCCCTATACGTTACCATTGTTGCCCAGTAGCTCCGGAGCCGATATTCAAACGCCGTGCCGCACCGCGACCCCGAGGTCGACTCCCCCGGTAAACCTAGCCTCCCTATACGTTACCATTGTTGCCCAGTTGCTCCGGAGCCGATATTCGCACGCCGTGCCGCACCGCGACCCCGAGGTCGACTCCCCCGGTAACCCAAGCCTCCCTATACGTTACCATTGTTGCCCAGTAGCTCCGGAGCCGATATTCAAACGCCGTGCCGCACCGCGACTCCGAGGTCGACTCCCCCGGTAACCCAAGCCTCCCTATACGTTACCATTGTTGCCCAGTAGCTCCGGAGCCGATATTCAAACGCCGTGCCGCACCGCGACCCCGAGGTCGACTCCCCCGGTAACCCAAGCCTCCCTATACGTTACCATTGTTGCCCAGTTGCTCCGGAGCCGATATTCGCACGCCGTGCCGCATCGCGACTCCGAGGTCGACTCCCCCGGTGAACCTAGCCTCCCTATACGTTACCATTGTTGCCCAGTTGCTCCGGAGCCGATATTCGCACGCCGTGCCGCATCGCGACTCCGAGGTCGACTCCCCCGGTGAATCTAGCCTCAATATACGTTACCATTGTTGCCCAGTAGCTCCGGAGCCGATATTCAAACGCCGTGCTGCACCGCGACCCCGAGGTCGACTCCCCCTGTAACCCAAGCCTCCCTATACGTTACCATTGTTGCCCAGTAGCTCCGGAGCCGATATTCAAACGCCGTGCCGCACCGCGACCACGAGGTCGACTCCCCCGGTAACCCAAGCCTCCCTATACGTTACCATTGTTGCCCAGTAGCTCCGGAGCCGATATTCAAACGCCGTGCCGCACCGCGACTCCGAGGTCGACTCCCCGGTAACCCAAGCCTCCCTATACGTTACCATTGTTGCCCAGTTGTTCCAGAGCCGATATTCGCACGCCGTGCCGCATCGCGACTCCGAGGTCGACTCCCCCGGTGAACCTAGCCTCCCTATACGTTACCATTGTTGCCCAGTTGCTCCGGAGCCGATATTCGCACGCCGTGCCGCATCGCGACTCCGAGGTCGACTCTCCCGGTGAATCTAGCCTCAATTTACGTTACCATTGTTGCCCAGTTGCTCCGAAGCCGATATTCGCACGCCGCGTGCCGCATCGCGACTCCGAGGTCGACTCCCCCGGTGAACCTAGCCTCCCTATACGTTACCATTGTTGCCCAGTTGCTCCGGAGCCGATATTCGCACGCCGTGCCGCATCGCGACTCCGAGGTCGACTCCCCCGGTAACCCAAGACTCCCTATACGTTACCATTGTTGCCCAGTTCCTCCGGAGGCGATATTTGCACGCCGTGCCGCATCGCGACTCCGAGGTCGACTCCCCCGGTGAACCTAGCCTCCCTATACGTTACCATTGATGCCCAGTTGCTCCGGAGGCGATATTCGCACGCCGTGCCGCACCACGACTCCGAGGTCGACTCCCCCGGTAACCCAAGCCTCCCTATACGTTACCATCATTGCCCAGTAGCTCCGGAACCGATATTCGCACGCCGTGCCGCACCACGACTCCGAGGTCGACTCCCCCGGTAACCCAAGCCTCCCTATACGTTACCATCGTTGCCCAGTGGCTCCGGAGGCGATATTCGCACGCCGTGATGCATCGCGACTCCGAGGTCGACTCCCCCCGGTGAACCTAGCCTCAATATACGTTACCATTGTTGCCCAGTTGCTCCGGAGCCAATATTCGCACGCCGTGCCGCATCGCGACTCCGAGGTCGACTCCCCCGGTGAACCTAGCCTCCCTATACGTTACCATTGTTGCCCAGTTGCTCCGGAGCCGATATTCGCACGCCGTGCCGCACCGCGACCCCGAGGTCGACTCCCCCGGTAACCCAAGCCTCCCTATACGTTACCATTGTTGCCCAGTTGCTCCAGAGCCGATATTCGCACGCCGTGCCGCATCGCGACTCCGAGGTCGACTCCCCCGGTGAACCTAGCCTCCCTATACGTTACCATTGTTGCCCAGTTGCTCCGGAGCCGATATTCGCACGCCGTGCCGCATCGCGACTCCGAGGTCGACTCCCCCGGTGAATCTAGCCTCAATATACGTTACCATTGTTGCCCAGTTGCTCCGGAGCCGATATTCGCACGCCGTGCCGCATCGCGACTCCGAGGTCGACTCCCCCGGTGAATCTAGCCTCAATATACGTTACCATTGTTGCCCAGTTGCTCCGGAGCCGATATTCGCACGCCGTGCCGCATCGCGACTCTGAGGTCGACTTCCCCGGTGAACCTAGCCTCCCTATACGTAACCATTGATGCCCAGTTGCTCCGGAGGCGATATTCGCACGCCGTGCCGCACCACGACTCCGAGGTCGACTCCCCCGGTAACCCAAGCCTCCCTATACGTTACCATCATTGCCCAGTAGCTCCGGAACCGATATTCGCACGCAGTGCCGCACCACGACTCCGAGGTCGACTCCCCCGGTAACCCAAGCCTCCCTATACGTTACCATCGTTGCCCAGTGGCTCCGGAGGCGATATTCGCACGCCGTGCCGCATCGCGACTCCGAGGTCGACTCCCCCGGTGAACCTAGCCTCAATATACGTTACCATTGTTGCCCAGTTGCTCCGGAGCTGATATTCGCACGCCGTGCCGCATCGCGACTCCAAGGTCGACTCCCCCGGTGAACCTAGCCTCCCTATACGTTACCATTGTTGCCCAGTTGCTCCGGAGCCGATATTCAAACGCCGTGCCGCACCGCGACCCCGAGGTCGACTCCCCCGGTAACCCAAGCCTCCCTATACGTTACCATTGTTGCCCAGTTGCTCCAGAGCCGATATTCGCACGCCGTGCCGCATCGCGACTCCGAGGTCGACTCCCCCGGTAACCCAAGCCTCCCTATACGTTACCATTGTTTCCCAGTTCCTCCGGAGGCGATATTTGCACGCCGTGCCGCATCGCGACTCCGAGGTCGACTCCCCCGGTGAACCTAGCCTCCCTATACGTTACCATTGATGCCCAGTTGCTCCGGAGGCGATATACGCACGCCGTGCCACACCACGACTCCGAGGTCGACTCCCCCGGTAACCCAAGCCTCCCTATACGTTACCATTGTTGCCCAGTAGCTCCGGAGCCGATATTCAAACGCCGTGCCGCACCGCGACCACGAGGTCGACTCCCCCGGTAACCCAAGCCTCCCTATACGTTACCATTGTTGCCCAGTAGCTCCGGAGCCGATATTCAAACGCCGTGCCGCACCGCGACTCCGAGGTCGACTCCCCCGGTAACCCAAGCCTCCCTATACGTTACCATTGTTGCCCAGTAGCTCCGGAGCCGATATTCAAACGCCGTGCCGCACCGCGACCCCGAGGTCGACTCCCCCGGTAACCCAAGCCTCCCTATACGTTACCATTGTTGCCCAGTTGCTCCGGAGCCGATATTCGCACGCCGTGCCGCATCGCGACTCCGAGGTCGACTCCCCCGGTAAACCTAGCCTCCCTATACGTTACCATTGTTGCCCAGTTGCTCCGGAGCCGATATTCAAACGCCGTGCCGCATCGCGACTCCGAGGTCGACTCCCCCGGTAAACCTAGCCTCCCTATACGTTACCATTGTTGCCCAGTTGCTCCGGAGCCGATATTCAAACGCCGTGCCGCACCGCGACCCCGAGGTCGACTCCCCCGGTAACCCAAGCCTCCCTATACGTTACCATTGTTGCCCAGTTGCTCCGGAGCCGATATTCAAACGCCGTGCCGCACCGCGACCCCGAGGTCGACTCCCCCGGTAACCCAAGCCTCCCTATACGTAACATTGTTGCCCAGTAGCTCCGGAGCCGATATTCAAACGCCGTGCCGCACCACGACTCCGAGGTCGACTCCCCCTGTAACCCAAGCCTCCCTATACGTTACCATTGTTGCCCAGTAGCTCCGGAGCCGATATTCAAACGCCGTGCCGCACCGCGACCCCGAGGTCGACTCCCCCGGTAACCCAAGCCTCCCTATACGTTACCATTGTTGCCCAGTAGCTCCGGAGCCGATATTCAAACGCCGTGCCGCACCGCGACCCCGAGGTCGACTCCCCCTGTAACCCAAGCCTCCCTATACGTTACCATTGTTGCCCAGTTGCTCGGGAGCCGATATTAAAACGCCGTGCCGCACCGCGACCCCGAGGTCGAATCCCCCGGTAAACCTAGCCTCCCTATACGTTACCATTGTTGCCCAGTTGCTCGGGAGCCGATATTCAAACGCCGTGCCGCACCGCGACCCCGAGGTCGACTCCCCCGGAAACCCAAGCCTCCCTATACGTTACCATTGTTGCCCAGTAGCTCCGGAGCCAATATTCAAACGCCGTGCCGCACCGCGACGCCGAGGTCGACTCCCCCTGTAACCCAAGCCTCCCTATACGTTACCATTGTTGATCAGTTGCTCGGGAGCCGATATTAAAACGCCGTGCCGCACCGCGACCCCGAGGTCGACTCCCCCGGTAACCAAGCCTCCCTATACGTTACCATTGTTGCCCAGTAGCTCCGGAGCCGATATTCAAACGCCGTGCCGCACCGCGACCCCGAGGTCGACTCCCCCGGTAAACCTAGCCTCCCTATACGTTACCATTGTTGCCCAGTTGCTCCGGAGCCGATATTCGCACGCCGTGCCGCACCGCGACCCCGAGGTCGACTCCCCCGGTAACCCAAGCCTCCCTATACGTTACCATTGTTGCCCAGTAGCTCCGGAGCCGATATTCAAACGCCGTGCCGCACCGCGACTCCGAGGTCGACTCCCCCGGTAACCCAAGCCTCCCTATACGTTACCATTGTTGCCCAGTAGCTCCGGAGCCGATATTCAAACGCCGTGCCGCACCGCGACCCCGAGGTCGACTCCCCCGGTAACCCAAGCCTCCCTATACGTTACCATTGTTGCCCAGTTGCTCCGGAGCCGATATTCGCACGCCGTGCCGCATCGCGACTCCGAGGTCGACTCCCCCGGTGAACCTAGCCTCCCTATACGTTACCATTGTTGCCCAGTTGCTCCGGAGCCGATATTCGCACGCCGTGCCGCATCGCGACTCCGAGGTCGACTCCCCCGGTGAATCTAGCCTCAATATACGTTACCATTGTTGCCCAGTAGCTCCGGAGCCGATATTCAAACGCCGTGCTGCACCGCGACCCCGAGGTCGACTCCCCCTGTAACCCAAGCCTCCCTATACGTTACCATTGTTGCCCAGTAGCTCCGGAGCCGATATTCAAACGCCGTGCCGCACCGCGACCACGAGGTCGACTCCCCCGGTAACCCAAGCCTCCCTATACGTTACCATTGTTGCCCAGTAGCTCCGGAGCCGATATTCAAACGCCGTGCCGCACCGCGACTCCGAGGTCGACTCCCCCGGTAACCCAAGCCTCCCTATACGTTACCATTGTTGCCCAGTAGCTCCGGAGCCGATATTCAAACGCCGTGCCGCACCGCGACCCCGAGGTCGACTCCCCGGTAACCCAAGCCTCCCTATACGTTACCATTGTTGCCCAGTTGCTCCAGAGCCGATATTCGCACGCCGTGCCGCATCGCGACTCCGAGGTCGACTCCCCCGGTGAACCTAGCCTCCCTATACGTTACCATTGTTGCCCAGTTGCTCCGGAGCCGATATTCGCACGCCGTGCCGCATCGCGACTCCGAGGTCGACTCTCCCGGTGAATCTAGCCTCAATTTACGTTACCATTGTTGCCCAGTTGCTCCGAAGCCGATATTCGCACGCCGCGTGCCGCATCGCGACTCCGAGGTCGACTCCCCCGGTGAACCTAGCCTCCCTATACGTTACCATTGTTGCCCAGTTGCTCCGGAGCCGATATTCGCACGCCGTGCCGCATCGCGACTCCGAGGTCGACTCCCCCGGTAACCCAAGACTCCCTATACGTTACCATTGTTGCCCAGTTCCTCCGGAGGCGATATTTGCACGCCGTGCCGCATCGCGACTCCGAGGTCGACTCCCCCGGTAACCCAAGCCTCCCTATCTATACGTTACCATCATTGCCCAGTAGCTCCGGAACCGATATTCGCACGCCGTGCCGCACCACGACTCCGAGGTCGACTCCCCCGGTAACCCAAGCCTCCCTATACGTTACCATCGTTGCCCAGTGGCTCCGGAGGCGATATTCGCACGCCGTGATGCATCGCGACTCCGAGGTCGACTCCCCCGGTGAACCTAGCCTCAATATACGTTACCATTGTTGCCCAGTTGCTCCGGAGCCAATATTCGCACGCCGTGCCGCATCGCGACTCCGAGGTCGACTCCCCCGGTGAACCTAGCCTCCCTATACGTTACCATTGTTGCCCAGTTGCTCCGGAGCCGATATTCGCACGCCGTGCCGCACCGCGACCCCGAGGTCGACTCCCCCGGTAACCCAAGCCTCCCTATACGTTACCATTGTTGCCCAGTTGCTCCAGAGCCGATATTCGCACGCCGTGCCGCATCGCGACTCCGAGGTCGACTCCCCCGGTGAACCTAGCCTCCCTATACGTTACCATTGTTGCCCAGTTGCTCCGGAGCCGATATTCGCACGCCGTGCCGCATCGCGACTCCGAGGTCGACTCCCCCGGTGAATCTAGCCTCAATATACGTTACCATTGTTGCCCAGTTGCTCCGGAGCCGATATTCGCACGCCGTGCCGCATCGCGACTCCGAGGTCGACTCCCCCGGTGAATCTAGCCTCAATATACGTTACCATTGTTGCCCAGTTGCTCCGGAGCCGATATTCGCACGCCGTGCCGCATCGCGACTCTGAGGTCGACTTCCCCGGTGAACCTAGCCTCCCTATACGTAACCATTGATGCCCAGTTGCTCCGGAGGCGATATTCGCACGCCGTGCCGCACCACGACTCCGAGGTCGACTCCCCCGGTAACCCAAGCCTCCCTATACGTTACCATCATTGCCCAGTAGCTCCGGAACCGATATTCGCACGCAGTGCCGCACCACGACTCCGAGGTCGACTCCCCCGGTAACCCAAGCCTCCCTATACGTTACCATCGTTGCCCAGTGGCTCCGGAGGCGATATTCGCACGCCGTGCCGCATCGCGACTCCGAGGTCGACTCCCCCGGTGAACCTAGCCTCAATATACGTTACCATTGTTGCCCAGTTGCTCCGGAGCTGATATTCGCACGCCGTGCCGCATCGCGACTCCAAGGTCGACTCCCCCGGTGAACCTAGCCTCCCTATACGTTACCATTGTTGCCCAGTTGCTCCGGAGCCGATATTCAAACGCCGTGCCGCACCGCGACCCCGAGGTCGACTCCCCCGGTAACCCAAGCCTCCCTATACGTTACCATTGTTGCCCAGTTGCTCCAGAGCCGATATTCGCACGCCGTGCCGCATCGCGACTCCGAGGTCGACTCCCCCGGTGAACCTAGCCTCCCTATACGTTACCATTGTTGCCCAGTTGCTCCGGAGCCGATATTCGCACGCCGTGCCACATCGCGACTCCGAGGTCGACTCCCCCGGTAACCCAAGCCTCCCTATACGTTACCATTGTTGCCCAGTTCCTCCGGAGGCGATATTTGCACGCCGTGCCGCATCGCGACTCCGAGGTCGACTCCCCCGGTGAACCTAGCCTCCCTATACGTTACCATTGATGCCCAGTTGCTCCGGAGGCGATATACGCACGCCGTGCCACACCACGACTCCGAGGTCGACTCCCCCGGTAACCCAAGCCTCCCTATACGTTACCATTGTTGCCCAGTAGCTCCGGAGCCGATATTCAAACGCCGTGCCGCACCGCGACCACGAGGTCGACTCCCCCGGTAACCCAAGCCTCCCTATACGTTACCATTGTTGCCCAGTAGCTCCGGAGCCGATATTCAAACGCCGTGCCGCACCGCGACTCCGAGGTCGACTCCCCCGGTAACCCAAGCCTCCCTATACGTTACCATTGTTGCCCAGTAGCTCCGGAGCCGATATTCAAACGCCGTGCCGCACCGCGACCCGAGGTCGACTCCCCCGGTAACCCAAGCCTCCCTATACGTTACCATTGTTGCCCAGTTGCTCCGGAGCCGATATTCGCACGCCGTGCCGCATCGCGACTCCTAGGTCGACTCCCCCGGTGAACCTAGCCTCCCTATACGTTACCATTGTTGCCCAGTTGCTCCGGAGCCGATATTCGCACGCCGTGCCGCATCGCGACCCCGAGGTCGACTCCCCCGGTAACCCAAGCCTCCCTATACGTTACCATTGTTGCCCAGTTGCTCCAGAGCCGATATTCGCACGCCGTGCCGCATCGCGACTCCGAGGTCGACTCCCCCGGTGAACCTAGCCTCCCTATACGTTACCATTGTTGCCCAGTTGCTCCGGAGCCGATATTCGCACGCCGTGCCGCATCGCGACTCCGAGACCGACTGCCCCGGTGAATCTAGCCTCAATATACGTTACCATTGTTGCCCAGTTGCTCCGAAGCCGATATTCGCACGCCGCGTGCCGCATCGCGACTCCGAGGTCGACTCCCCCGGTGAACCTAGCCTCCCTATACGTTACCATTGTTGCCCAGTTGCTCCGGAGCCGATATTCGCACGCCGTGCCGCATCGCGACTCCGAGGTCGACTTCCCCGGTGAACCTAGCCTCCCTATACGTTACCATTGATGCCCAGTTGCTCCGGAGGCGATATTCGCACGCCGTGCCGCACCACGACTCCGAGGTCGACTCCCCCGGTAACCCAAGCCTCCCTATACGTTACCATCATTGCCCAGTAGCTCCGGAACCGATATTCGCACGCAGTGCCGCACCACGACTCCGAGGTCGACTCCCCCGGTAACCCAAGCCTCCCTATACGTTACCATTGTTGCCCAGTTGCTCCAGAGCCGATATTCGCACGCCGTGCCGCATCGCGACTCCGAGGTCGACTCCCCCGGTGAACCTAGCCTCCCTATACGTTACCATTGTTGCCCAGTTGCTCCGGAGCCGATATTCGCACGCCGTGCCGCATCGCGACTCCGAGGTCGACTCCCCCGGTAACCCAAGCCTCCCTATACGTTACCATTGTTGCCCAGTTCCTCCGGAGGCGATATTTGCACGCCGTGCCGCATCGCGACTCCGAGGTCGACTCCCCCGGTGAACCTAGCCTCCCTATACGTTACCATTGATGCCCAGTTGCTCCGGAGGCGATATTCGCACGCCGTGCCACACCACGACTCCGAGGTCGACTCCCCCGGTAACCCAAGCCTCCCTATACGTTACCATTGTTGCCCAGTAGCTCCGGAGCCGATATTCAAACGCCGTGCCGCACCGCGACCACGAGGTCGACTCCCCCGGTAACCCAAGCCTCCCTATACGTTACCATTGTTGCCCAGTAGCTCCGGAGCCGATATTCAAACGCCGTGCCGCACCGCGACTCCGAGGTCGACTCCCCCGGTAACCCAAGCCTCCCTATACGTTACCATTGTTGCCCAGTAGCTCCGGAGCCGATATTCAAACGCCGTGCCGCACCGTGACCCCGAGGTCGACTCCCCCGGTAACCCAAGCCTCCCTATACGTTACCATTGTTGCCCAGTTGCTCCAGAGCCGATATTCGCACGCCGTGCCGCATCGCGACTCCGAGGTCGACTCCCCCGGTGAACCTAGCCTCCCTATACGTTACCATTGTTGCCCAGTTGCTCCGGAGCCGATATTCGCACGCCGTGCCGCATCGCGACTCCGAGGTCGACTCCCCCGGTGAATCTAGAATCAATATACGTTACCATTGTTGCCCAGTTGCTCCGAAGCCGATATTCGCACGCCGCGTGCCGCATCGCGACTCCGAGGTCGACTCCCCCGGTGAACCTAGCCTCCCTATACGTTACCATTGATGCCCAGTTGCTCCGGAGGCGATATTCGCACGCCGTGCCGCACCACGACTCCGAGGTCGACTCCCCCGGTAACCCAAGCCTCCCTATACGTTACCATCATTGCCCAGTAGCTCCGGAACCGATATTCGCACGCAGTGCCGCACCACGACTCCGAGGTCGACTCCCCCGGTAACCCAAGCATCCCTATACGTTACCATCGTTGCCCAGTGGCTCCGGAGGCGATATTCGCACGCCGTGCCGCATCGCGACTCCGAGGTCGACTCCCCCGGTGAACCTACCCTCAATATACGTTACCATTGTTGCCCAGTTGCTCCGGAGCCGATATTCGCACGCCGTGCCGCATCGCGACTCCGAGGTCGACTCCCCCGGTGAACCTAGCCTCCCTATACGTTACCATTGTTGCCCAGTTGCTCCGGAGCCGATATTCAAACGCCGTGCCGCACCGCGACCCCGAGGTCGACTCCCCCGGTAACCCAAGCCTCCCTATACGTTACCATTGTTGCCCAGTTGCTCCAGAGCCGATATTCGCACGCCGTGCCGCATCGCGACTCCGAGGTCGACTCCCCCGGTGAACCTAGCCTCCCTATACGTTACCATTGTTGCCCAGTTGCTCCGGAGCCGATATTCGCACGCCGTGCCGCATCGCGACTCCGAGGTCGACTCCCCCGGTAACCCAAGCCTCCCTATACGTTACCATTGTTGCCCAGTTCCTCCGGAGGCGATATTTGCACGCCGTGCCGCATCGCGACTCCGAGGTCGACTCCCCCGGTGAACCTAGCCTCCCTATACGTTACCATTGATGCCCAGTTGCTCCGGAGGCGATATTCGCACGCCGTGCCACACCACGACTCCGAGGTCGACTCCCCCGGTAACCCAAGCCTCCCTATATCTTACCATTGTTGCCCAGTAGCTCCGGAGCCGATATTCAAACGCCGTGCCGCACCGCGACCACGAGGTCGACTCCCCCGGTAACCCAAGCCTCCCTATACGTTACCATTGTTGCCCAGTAGCTCCGGAGCCGATATTCAAACGCCGTGCCGCACCGCGACCCCGAGGTCGACTCCCCCGGTAACCCAAGCCTCCCTATACGTTACCATTGTTGCCCAGTTGCTCCAGAGCCGATATTCGCACGCCGTGCCGCATCGCGACTCCGAGGTCGACTCACCCGGTGAACCTAGCCTCCCTATACGTTACCATTGTTGCCAAGTTGCTCCGGAGCCGATATTCGCACGCCGTGCCGCATCGCGACTCCGAGGTCGACTCCCCCGGTGAATCTAGCCTCAATATACGTTACCATTGTTGCCCAGTTGCTCCGAAGCCGATATTCGCACGCCGCGTGCCGCATCGCGACTCCGAGGTCGACTCCCCCGGTGAACCTAGCCTCCCTATACGTTACAATTGTTGCCCAGTTGCTCCGGAGCCGATATTCGCACGCCGTGCCGCACCACGACTCCGAGGTCGACTCCCCCGGTAACCCAAGCCTCCCTATACGTTACCATCATTGCCCAGTTGCTCCGGAGCCGATATTCGCACGCCGTGCCACACCACGACTCCGAGGTCGACTCCCCCGGTAACCCAAGCCTCCCTATACGTTACCATCGTTGCCCAGTGGCTCCGGAGGCGATATTCGCACGCCGTGCCGCATCGCGACTCCGAGGTCGACTCCCCCGGTGAACCTAGCCTCAATATACGTTACCATTGTTGCCCAGTTGCTCCGGAGCCGATATTCGCACGCCGTGCCGCATCGCGACTCCGAGGTCGACTCCCCCGGTGAACCTAGCCTCTCTATACGTTACCATTGTTGCCCAGTTGCTCCGGAGGCGATATTCGCACGCCGTGCCGCATCGCGACTCCGAGGTCGACTCCCCCGGTAACCCTAGCCTCCGTCACCGTCACCGCCACCGGACATCCTGGATCGATACTCGCCGCGGGTGATGTAACCGTTACCTGCGGACAGAAAAAACCGTGTAGAGGAGGCTTCCGGGCACATGCAGCCTGTAATGGATATGCTTATAAGAGTGGTCATTAATTCTTGCTCGGTGACTTACTATATTAATTGTTGTCATGTTGCTTGAAAAAGAAGTCTCTCTAATCCTAAATAATTGAAATTCTGTGTCTCATCCCATTTAGCCGATTTGTTAAACTGGTTACCATAAACATATTTTCCGAAGTACCGGAATTTAGATTTTGATCAAACTTCAATCTAAAGTGATTTTAAAGGGATGATGTCAATACACACCATGTGAGCGAAAACTGTCTAAAACTGATGCACCCTATTTCTGTTCTATAAAATCGCACTACTAAAATTGACTCACATATGAATCCTAACGCCATTTTTTTAAGTTAAAACACTGAAAGTTTTTTAACATTGTAAAACAAATAACTTGTGATTTCAAAATTCTACATAATACAACTTCAACAAAACTTATTGCCACACATATTTTCAACTCGAACCCCTTACTCCCATTTTTAATCCAACAATTAATTCGCATTAGCTGTGATTTAGTGTGATTAATTAATTTATGAATGGCCGTGGTGCCGCGGGGAGTGCCGCTCCATTCATACTCCAGCTAGTCTGTTCAAACTTGGCCGGAGTTGTGAATTATGCATAGTGGCTTCGATCCACGCAATTATTCGTGTTGTATGCATGCACAGTACACTTATCGCACCAGCTGAGAGCTGAGAGTGGCTCAGGCGATTGGCAAGTTAGGAGTGGGTAAGAATTCAACTTTACTTACTTAAGTTTAAATGTTAAATGTCTGTTTTAAAATGGACGATTTTTTAGAAATATTTAAAACATAGGAAATGTTTACAGGTCTATGAGGAAATGCAAGTTAATCAGTAAGCTCTTTCTTCCATAATCTATGTAGTACCAGGTTAACCGAGGTTGCTCGTTGGTTTTAATTCGCTTTTGTTACAGTGTCAAGGTAATCAAGCTATTAAATCTACACCAGACTCTTCACATATAACAGCTGTTAAAAAACTGCTTAAAATTAATGTTCCTTGATTTTTGTTTACTTTTAATTGTTATTTCGTTATTAAATAGCAACCCATAAGACCAATGTTGAAAATTACGATTTTTAAACTTAAATTTAGACAAAATTAGATTTTCCTGGGATTGAGGCTGTGTCTAACTAAACTTATTTTTGGGCCAAAACGCTCTTAAATGTAAAGTTTAAGCAAAATCTACCCGCTATATTTCGAGATCATGGAACACACATCCCTTCAGACATCGCTCGTACTATAGTATAGGATTAATAGGCAAGCATGTTTCATTTCCTCCTTGTTTCTTAGCCGTGTGTATCGTAGGAGAAATCCGCGCATACCGTTAGAAAGGTAGTGTCCGGTAGATGAGCAGAATCCCATTATAATTGACATCGGCTCTCAGGGCTACGCCCTACAGGCTATCAAAGTTTTAATGTTAATCTTATGGGAGAAGGATGAGTGATTAAATCATTAGACAGCTGTTATAATAGCAAATGCAAGCAAATCTGGAAGATCAGATGTTTTAGTTATAAAGCATTTTAAAACTAATTGGCGCCACATGAAGTGGATTTTGGTTGAACTTCGACCAGTAGACTGTCCGTAGTATGTGTAAATACGCAATACAATTATTTTTACGGATACAATTTTAAACTTAGCAACGAACTTAGAAAGTACTTTAAACTACTAAATTTTACTTTTTAGTAAAAGACTTACTATTTAACATATCCAATTAATATTAAAGACGAATCTGCATGCATGATTATCTTACAATATCAGGAGGTAATGAAACAAGATTTTCAGATTCCAGGGTAAAATCTTTTAAGGGCGTCTGTTGTATTTTACGAAATAAATCTTATCATTTGCACGGTGTGTTCATATACAATATGAGTCTTTAATTATTCGATTTGCATAAAAATATTTTATCCAAATCAAATCCCCACGTCGCGTCGGTTAGAATCCATCACCTGAGTATTCTGATCAAATATTGCACAACTTGGTAATTACTGGTTATACGAACAGTCACAGACAGTAGAGTTGTAGTTAATCCCACTGATTATAGAAGTAGCAATTAAGAGAAGTGTTATAAAGTCGATGTGTGTAGGCTCATTGTATTCAAGTTGTACACTCATGGAGAATCTGAAAATGAATCGGAAAAACTGTCATAAGTGGTGGTTTGTATTTCAAAATTAGTGACTTTCGGTCTGAATAGGTTACCTTACGATATAATACGATACATTACAATACAATACCGCCAGGTCCTCCATGAGTGGCAGCAGCTGTCTCGCCTGGCTGTGTGTGATCCCCCTTTAAATTAAAATTAGTGTCAATCGATAAAGTGTAACCGGTTTACCTGTGACGACACATTTTGTTTTGGTAACAAATTAATAATTTTAATTTGAAAAGGGGTGTGCGGGTGGTTTTTTACACTCTTTATTTAGCGAACTTTTGCTAATAACGCAAGAAGTCCTGGGACCGACTACTACTTGAATTCATCCATCTAACCAAACACCTATTGCTTATTCCAGATGGCCAACACGCCAGGGTGCATGCCCCGCTGGCGGAGTGGACCGACGCTGGGCGACTGGGGACACCACGTGCCGGAGACCGAGGAGGAGTACGTGGAGTACTACCAAGACAGGATCACACACAGCCAGGCGAGGCAGCTGCTGCCGCTCATGGAGGACCTGGCGGACTGGCTCAACAAGACACTGGGTGAGTGGCGGAGATAGCTTACAGTGGTGCTAGGAATGGCTGTATACAGGAGGAGCACTACCAGGACAGAATCACACACAGCCAGGCGAGACAGCTGCTGTCACTCATGGAGGACATGGCGGACTGGCTCAACAAGACACTGGGTGAGTGGTGGAGATAGCTTACAGTGGTGCGAGGAATGGGTGTCTACAGGAGGAGCACTGCCAGGACAGAATCACACACAGCCAGGCGAGACAGCTGCTGTCACTCATGGAGGACATGGCGGACTGGCTCAACAAGACACTGGGTGAGTGGTGGAGATAGCTTACAGTGGTGCGAGGAATGGGTGTCTACAGGAGGAGCACTACCAGGACAGAATCACACACAGCCAGGCGAGACAGCTGCTGTCACTCATGGAGGACCTGGCGGACTGGCTCAACAAGACACTGGGTGAGTGGTGGAGATAGCTTACAATGGTGCGAGGAATGGGTGTCTACAGGAGGAGCACTACCAGGACAGGATCACACACAGCCAGGCGAGACAGCTGCTGTCACTCATGGAGGACATGGCGGACTGGCTCAACAAGACACTGGGTGAGTGGCGGAGGTAGCTTACAGTGGTGCGAGGAATGGGTGTCTACAGGAGGAGCACTTCCAGGACAGAATCACACACAGCCAGGCGAGACAGCTGCTGTCACTCATGGAGGACATGGCGGACTGGCTCAACAAGACACTGGGTGAGTGGCGGAGGTAGCTTACAGTGGTGCTAGGAATGGGTGTCTACAGGAGGAGCACTACCAGGACAGGATCACACACAGCCAGGCGAGACAGCTGCTGTCACTCATGGAGGACATGGCGGACTGGCTCAACAAGACACTGGGTGAGTGGCGGAGGTAGCTTACAATGGTGCGAGGAATGGGTGTCTACAGGAGGAGCACTACCAGGACAGGATCACACACAGCCAGGTGAGACAGCTGCTGCCGCTCATGGAGGACCTGGCGGACTGGCTCAACAAGACACTGGGTGAGTGGTGGAGATAGCTTACAGTGGTGCGAGGAATGGGTGTCTACAGGAGGAGCACTACCAGGACAGGATCACACACAGCCAGGCGAGACAGTTGCTGCCACTCATGGAGGACCTGGCGGACTGGCTCAACAAGACACTGGGTGAGTGGCGGAGGTAGCTTACAGTGGTGCGAGGAATGGGTGTCTACAGGAGGAGCACTACCTGGACAGGATCACACACAGCCAGGCGAGACAGCTGCTGTCACTCATGGAGGACATGGTGGACTGGCTCAACAAGACACTGGGTGAGTGGCGGAGGTAGCTTACAGTGGTGCAAGGAATGGGTGTCTACAGGAAGAGCACTACCAGGACAGGATCACACACAGCCAGGCGAGACAGTTGCTGCCACTCATGGAGGACCTGGCGGACTGGCTCAACAAGACCCTGGGTGAGTGGCGGAGGTAGCTTACAGTGGTGCGAGGAATGGGTGTCTACGTGAGGAGCACTACCAGGACAGGATCACACACAGCCAGGCGAGACAGTTGCTGCCACTCATGGAGGACCTGGCGGACTGGCTCAACAAGACACTGGGTGAGTGGCGGAGGTAGCTTACAGTGGTGCGAGGAATGGGTGTCTACAGGAAGAGCACTACCAGGACAGGATCACACACAGCCAGGCGAGACAGTTGCTGCCACTCATGGAGGACCTGGCGGAATGGCTCAACAAGACCCTGGGTGAGTGGCGGAGGTAGCTTACAGTGGTGCGAGGAATGGGTGTCTACGTGAGGAGCACTACCAGGACAGGATCACACACAGCCAGGCGAGACAGCTGCTGTCACTCATGGAGGACCTGGCGGACTGGCTCAACAAGACACTGGGTGAGTGGTGGAGATAGCTTACAGTGGTGCGAGGAATGGGTGTCCACAGGAGGATCACTACCAGGACAGGATCACACACAGCCAGGCGAGACAGCTGCTGTCACTCATGGAGGACATGGCGGACTGGCTCAACAAGACACTGGGTGAGTGGCGGAGGTAGCTTACCGTGGTGCGAGGAATGGGTGTCTACAGGAGGAGCACTACCAGGACAGGATCACACACAGCCAGGCGAGACAGCTGCTGCCGCTCATGGAGGACCTGGCAGACTGGCTCAACAAGACACTGGGTGAGTGGTGGAGATAGCTTACAGTGGTGCGAGGAATGGGTGTCCACAGGAGGATCACTACCAGGACAGGATCACACACAGCCAGGCGAGACAGCTGCTGTCACTCATGGAGGACATGGCGGACTGGCTCAACAAGACACTGGGTGAGTGGCGGAGATAGCTTACAGTGGTGCGAGGAATGGGTGTCTACAGGAGGAGCACTACCAGGACAGGATCACACACAGCCAGGCGAGACAGTTGCTGCCGCTCATGGATTACCTGGCGGACTGGCTCAACAAGACACTGGGTGAGTGGCGGAGCTAGCTTACAGTGGTGCGAGGAATGGGTGTCTACAGGAGGAGCACTACCAGGACAGGATCACACACAGCCAGGCGAGACAGTTGCTGCCGCTCATGGATTACCTGGCGGACTGGCTCAACAAGACACTGGGTGAGTGGCGGAGCTAGCTTACAGTGGTGCGAGGAATGGGTGTCTACAGGAGGAGCACTACCAGGACAGGATCACACACAGCCAGGCGAGACAGTTGCTGCCGCTCATGGATTACCTGGCGGACTGGCTCAACAAGACACTGGGTGAGTGGCGGAGCTAGCTTACAGTGGTGCGAGGAATGGGTGTCTACAGGAGGAGCACTACCAGGACAGGATCACACACAGCCAGGCGAGACAGTTGCTGCCGCTCATGGATTACCTGGCGGACTGGCTCAACAAGACACTGGGTGAGTGGCGGAGCTAGCTTACAGTGGTGCGAGGAATGGGTGTCTACAGGAGGAGCACTACCAGGACAGGATCACACACAGCCAGGCGAGACAGCTGCTGTCACTCATGGAGGACCTGGCGGACTGGCTCAACAAGACACTGGGTGAGTGGCGGAGGTAGCTTACAGTGGTGCGAGGAATGGGTGTCTACAGGAGGAGCACTTCCAGGACAGAATCACACACAGCCAGGCGAGACAGCTGCTGTCACTCATGGAGGACATGGCGGACTGGCTCAACAAGACACTGGGTGAGTGGCGGAGCTAGCTTACAGTGGTGCGAGGAATGGGTGTTTACAGGAGGAGCACTACCAGGACAGGATCACACACAGCCAGGCGAGACAGTTGCTGCCACTCATGGAGGACCTGGCGGACTGGCTCAACAAGACCCTGGGTGAGTGGCGGAGCTAGCTTACAGTGGTGCGAGGAATGGGTGTCTACAGGAAGAGCACTACCAGGACAGAATCACACACAGCCAGGCGAGACAGCTGCTGCCACTCATGGAGGACCTGGCGGACTGGCTCAACAAGACACTGGGTGAGTGGCGGAGGTAGCTTACAGTGGTGCGAGGAATGGGTGTCTACAGGAGAATTGTTGGAGGATATTGCGTTTGATTGCATAGTTTCCACTAGGATCTTAGAATTTTAAGTATTTTTTTCGTTACCTACTGTAATTTTTTCCATTGTAGTTTCAGTTTAGGTTAATCGTGTTTTTTGTTTTGTTTTTTTTTATATCTGATTAAAAGGTTACTTTCTAGTACCAATTCCAAGTCATATACGTTACACAGCTGGTGAGGATAATTGAAATGTAGAGCCTCAGTTATTCTACGGCACGGAAATAGGGAGTTGAAAAATATTGCTTTTCCGGAAGGCATCATGAACCTTCTTTTCCCACACGTTAAATTAAAGTGAATAATAATAGAATGCGAGTAAACGATGGATGAAAAAAGTTGCAGAAATGTAAAAAGGAATGAAACGATGTATATCTTATTTAAGAACTTATTTTCATTTTACTTTGTGTGAATAATGTTGAGCTAAACTTTTGCCACCACAAAACTATAATATAGGCTTCTATTTTTTAATTATTTTGCATATTGATAAATCTCTAAAGGCGTTGAAAACGCCTAGGTGAAACTTATCTTGATACCCTTTTTTATATGTGATTTATTTTTTGTACTGAATTTGGACATGAAGATAAACCTACCCTTCTGCTTTTAATAATTTTTTTTTGCAAAATAAGTGGAGCAATTTAAAACCTAATTTAATCTTTAAACTGGACTGGTATCTGACAATTAATGTCTATTACAAAGAGATGGCGATAAAAATCTCTTTTAAACTTTGCTATTATTATTTATTATTATTATTATTATTACTATTGAGACTTTCCACTTATAAACGATAATTGACCATCGCCACCACATCGCGAGGTGGTGTGGTCCACCGCAGACGGACTTTACGACCTACGGCCATTTACGGCCAGACTTACGACCGTCGCGTCGCGTGAGGCACACACCGCAATAAACGTAAACTAATAACTTTCAGCTGTACCAGAACGATGTTTTGTGACCGAGAGTTTAAAGATATTTTGCATAATAAGTGAAATATGCTCCATTGCTTATTCGCAGTTTGAAATGAAAGTATCAATAAAATAAGGCTTTGATATATTTCCCAAATGGTTTATAAAAAAATGGTATTATTTCTTACTTTGGGTTTGAGAAAAGTTTGAATATATTTTGTGTGATAATTGATGCCAACGGAGGGCATGAGAAATATACTTTAAGTCTGTTATTCAAAGGACGTTTTATTCTTAATCTTTTAAAAAATAAATATCATTTGAAAGTTTATTAAAAGAGGAAATTTCAATATTTCCAAATTAGAGTTAGTAACCAAATAAATTACAAAATATTCGTGTTTGAACTCATGAATGTGTTAAAATATAATAGATTTCATACAAATATAAAATAATTGCCTCTACGACAAATATTTTTATAACTTGTGATAACAATATTTTATGTAATGGAACTACATCAGTGTTATTATTTTAGTTTTAGCGTTTTAATTTCCTTCAACTTAATAATGAATCGCCTAAGAGTGTATTTAAATATTGAATTAATTATAAAATGAATATGTTTCAATGTTTAAAAAGTATTATACTGTATTATAGTCCAAACAAAAATATTAGATAATTTAATAACATATAAAGTAATATTCTCCTAGTGTTCAAGAGAGACGCAAATAGAAAAGCAACATTTAAATTATTGAATTAATCGCAAACATTTAAAACTAAACTATATGCAAAAAAGATGATAATAAAATATGATTGGTGGATGGGAACAGACATGTAGTTGGTTATGGATCGGTATCGTGCACGCCAGTCAGTGTGGTGGAACAGTCAGGCAATACTTCCAATACGGTGCCAGGGTCTCGATACCCCCATCGACCTGCGACCGTGGCGTCTGCAGCTCGCATCGCATGGTGTGGGAGGCGGAACACGCGGGACCACGGGGTCTGATGCCGGAGTGTGGAACAGTCAGGCAATACTTCCAATACGGTGCCAGGGTCTCGATACCCCCATCGACCTGCGACCGTGGCGTCTGCAGCTCGCATCGCATGGTGTGGGAGGCGGAACACGCGGGACCACGGGGTCTGATGCCGGAGTCGTGGAACAGTCAGGCAATACTTCCAATACGGTGCCATGGTCTCGATACCCCCATCGACCTGCGACCGTGGCGTCTGCAGCTCGCATCGCATGGTGTGGGAGGCGGAACACGCGGGACCACGGGGTCTGATGCCGGAGTCGTGGAACAGTCAGGCAATACTTCCAATACGGTGCCAGGGTCTCGATACCCCCATCGACCTGTGACCGTGGCGTCTGCAGCTCGCATCGCATGGTGTGGGAGGCGGAACACGCGGGACCACGGGGTCTGATGCCGGAGTCGTGGAACAGTCAGGCAATACTTCCAATACGGTGCCAGGGTCTCGATACCCCCATCGACCTGCGACCGTGGCGTCTGCAGCTCGCATCGCATGGTGTGGGAGGCGGAACACGCGGGACCACGGGGTCTGATGCCGGAGTCGTGGAACAGTCAGGCAATACTTCCAATACGGTGCCAGGGTCTCGATACCCCCATCGACCTGCGACCGTGGCGTCTGCAGCTCGCATCGCATGGTGTGGGAGGCGGAACACGCGGGACCACGGGGTCTGATGCCGGAGTGTGGAGTCACCTCGGGATATGCGACAAGGCGTAACGATGAATACTTAACGAGTGGCAAGCCTATTAGTAAACAAACTAGGGGTACCTGTGCAGCGCAATGCGCTGCATATTTCTGAGTGCTTAGAGATCAAACCTTGTTCCATAGTAATTTACTTAGTTTTTTTTTTCTTTGCATAAAAATCATACTGAGAATTAATTTTCATTTAGTCAGCATTGGATCGATCAATGTTCATCACTTACTGTATTTTCCAACTTATTACTGTGATATATAGTGTTGAAATTTTGTGGTTGTCCTTTTTGGTCCAAATTAGCAGTATTACGTGATAATTTTTATGCAAGGTATTTTACCGAGTTGCATGGAATAAAAATTAAACTATAGTAAAAATCAGATTACACTAAATTGATATTTCATCAATCGATCTTCATCACTAATTCTCCAACTTCCCAATGTGATAGTGTTGAGATTTATTGGTATTTGTTCTTTTAGATCTTAATTAGCTAGGATTACGTGATGGTTCTGATGCCGATTTGTCCTAGAGCTTCTGCCTAAAAACTCCTATAAAATTTAGAATAAATTCACAGATGCTGGATCTAGATAGTTCAGTACACAAAGAACGTAAATGACAACAAAAGGAAAATCAATATTACATTACAACTCCCCGGTCCTGTATGAGCTATGCAGCACTCCCTGCAACTAACTGTCTTTGTAGTCTAGTACTGTATGTGGTAGTAGTAGACATAGTTAATAAGTCCACACCATTACTATTTATAACAAACCAAAACCTCTTTAACTTAACTTTCCATGGCATTACAGAATTTAAATAAATAAATAACAAAAATTAAGAAAATCTACATCTTTGTAATGGTCCATTTTGGTTTGATGTGGTATTTATATTTTGGTTAAAATTTGTAAAAAAAAACCATTTTTGCCATAAGCCTGTTATCTAGGCTGGAGGTAAAACACTTTTAAATGTTGTCTCAGATGTTTTAATATGTTCTGCATATATTCTGCATTTAATTTGTAATATTATCACAGTAAACACGTAATTATAAAATTTAGACCAACAACCAACTATCCCTTTTCATAGTTCTAGTTAACAGCATTTTGAAAACCAATGTGCAAACATGCATTATAACCCATAAGAACCACGTCAAAAATTTCAACTTCCAAACTTTTTTTGTACGGAAATATGAAATTTTCTGGGGTTAAGTTACTATTTGGTTATTTTGATGTCCAAATACACATAATTACAAAGTTCAAGCAAAATCTACCTTCGTCATTTTGAGGGAAAAGGTAAAACACACATTTGTTCCATACAATAGACACCCCTTTTATTAAAGTCTGGATTTGTGTTGATATTTCAGTGCCAGTGGTTCAACTGCTTCTATTCAGCTAGCTTTTAACATGTGTTTGTTTGTTTTATTATCAACAGCTGTTTTATTTAGCAATTCAATATAAATTGTTCCCCATGTTAATCTTATGGACAAAAAATGAACTTTGAGGGCTTCCCGTGAGCTTCAGAATTAAAATATCAAAAATCTAAAACCTTATTGCAAAACTACGAACTGAGACCATTATTTTGACACCTCAAACTTTAAATTGATCCAGAAATAAGGGAGGAGTAGTGTTAACAAAAAAAGGGCATCACGTATTATATATATAGATAGATTATATAAGCAAATGAAGAAAACATTCAAGGGCAATCGGTTGGTTTTCAATCTCTATTGAAGCTTGTGTAATTATATTGTTGCTAGAGTGGTCAGAGGTTGTTTATTTACTTAAAGCTTTCTAAGAAAGCCTTCTCAACTAGAGTACCAAGTGTTTTTACTAATTTCCGTTTCATAATGGCGGCCATTTTAAAATTTCAAAGATAAAGATCTAAAATATGTGAAATATTATAAAAATAATATAAAACACTTACAAGGTGAAAAACTCAACTGTCTAATCACAAATTTCAAGTTAGAACAAATTCAACCATAAATAACTTATTTATCTATACAAAAATACGCTTTTTGTACGATACAAAATTGAGTGCTTTTGTTGAAGAAATTTCAATATCTCAGTTATTTATGGCCGGATTCGGTAAATATTGGTATTTATGAATGAGCAATTACTATGGTTTAAATATTTTTATATTGCATATCCTGTTTACAAGAAGTTTCAAGGAGGTTAGGTCAATGCGAAGCGGTCTGTGTAAGAAGCACATACAAACTAACCCGGTATTAATTGTACCAGTTAGCAACTGGTAGTTTTTCTTTCTAAGATAGTAGTCGACGGTTCAGGATAGAGCAGGCCTTATGTGAACCACACTGGAATGTAAAACTTACTGTACATCATCCCTGTGATTTAGCAATACCACGATAAACATTCAATGTTTAAAGCTGACATGACTTATGGTTACAAGCAGGGTTAACGAAAAATTAAATATTTGCACACGTTACCAAGCTGAGAAAACTTGTAACCATTGTAAGTTTAAATTTTAATTTGGTTAATTACTATATTACAAGAATCATTTCACTTTCTTCCTATAAGCGCGTGTTAAGTTCTAACAATAAAATACCGATCGTAACAAAGAAAATATTTTACTAGGTAACTCTAAAAATCGTAACCTATGGTTTCCAGCCAGTCCGTAGGTAAGTCCCATGTTCTAGTATGATTAGCGTCACCCCCGTCTGTGGCCCAACAGGCTCTGACGCCCGGCTGGTTTATGGATCGTTAACTTCGCCCGTTCCTATTGAGAGACACAACTGTACTGTTCTTCTAACTGTTTTTAATTTAGGCGTTGCTACTGGCATACCGAATTGTGATTTTATGGTCCGGTAGGCCTAGAAATTGGCAACCGGGTGCCAGCGAATAGTGCTCCAAAATAAAAGTCTTTTTTGTCATCTATTTCACATAGTTCAAATTTTATTATTTCATCAATTTGAATTTACCTAATAGAAAGTTGTTGATGTACTTGTGTGTTTTCGTTTTTTAATATTTTATCAAAAACTTAGAAAAATATTATAACGACGATTTAGTTTTTATGGGCTTGAAAACCAAAACGTATTACTCTTATCACACATCGAAATAATATTATCCTTACGTTGCCTTGGTATTTATTCAGAGTTTCGACGATTTTTTGTATAATATATGTTTTATAAATTCTGTGTTTGTCTGTAATTTTCCTAAATATATCGAAGAACTGTACCTAACTGCAGTAGTACAGGGGAGAACTTTGCGGAAAGCACAATTTTATATTATCCAAACAATTATTCTAAAATGATTCGAAATGTATTGGTATTAGTGATTTAAGTTTTTTAAGTGATTTAACTTAATTTTTTACTAATGTTAGGTACTTAATTTCTTAATGTAAATTTTATATGAACAGTTTTCTCAACCACATCAAAGATGATACATTGTTTGTTAAGTGTTTTTGGTGATTGTAAAACCTTAAACAAAATTAAAATCAGGCTTTCCGGTGCAGTATTTCATTTTCTACAAAACTACATATTCTTCCCGCTTTATTTTGGCACGAGTGAATCCAACTGGTACAGAGCACGGTTGACCTGGCATGCTGATCCTTATCTGTGGTTGGCGGTTTAGATAACAGTGATAACGCTTTGGCTGTTGTGGAATATTAATGGGTCATTACCAAACCACCCGCTGACCTTATCTACTTGACAGTGTAATTGTATTGGGTATTTTTAGGGAAATTTAATACCTGTATTTTACTTATTTTAAGGATTAAACACATTAATGCCTATAGCATTCAAGTTAGGCATAGACTAAATATAATTCAGATAGAATTTATATAATGATAATAATAATCTCTTTATTGTTTTGTTTTTTTTTTTTTACAATTTAATACTTGTGTAGCAAAAGCCTGTTTGTCAGGAATTAAAATCCATTTTTAGCCCCTGAACTGCGTATTTAAAGACTTAATATAGGCACATACCTTCGTCCAAACAGTTCAAAAGTGAAATTCTCCACGACTAGTTTCGCTGCAACGGCAGCATCATCAGGTGGTTAAAATATTTCATCCATGAGGGATTCGTCACAGAAATATAAAAAATCAACAGTTACAAAACACAAAACAGCGACACGCGTAAAACATTTAATTGAGACGAAAACTTAGGGTAGGCCTACCGTCGTAGGCCATGTCGTGTGACGAATCCCTCATGGATGAAATATTTTAACCACCTGATGATGCTGCCGTTGCAGCGAAACTGGTCGTGGAGAATTTCACTTTTGAACTGTTTGGACGAAGGTATGTGCCTATATTAAGTCTTCTGCCAGGAATCACTGAACTGTAAAACAAATAAAATTGAGACATTTTCTAAACATGCGAGAGAATATAAAATAAAACAATTTTAACCATCAAAATTTCTTACCCCAACACCGGAGAGGGCAGCATTACCCTTGCTCGTCCATAAACCTGGCCACCGAATAAAACTGTTGATGAAGTATTTTTTGCTCTAATTTTTAACCTCTTTTGGTGTCTCTCCTGCCTAATATCTACTGGATTTAATATGATGAAACAATTATTTTTACACTTAACAGTAATGATGGCACGTCTTGTAAGATGATGCTGAGAGATTAACGAACAGGACATGCAAGTCAGGCCACTGTTACGACGGATAAATGAAACGCTGAATGACTGTTTTGCCCGTGCTGTTACTCTAGTTAACCGCCATCGTCTTCGCCATGATATCTCTGTGCGAGTCACTCGACTCTGGCATATGGTGGCCGTCCGCCGCCGCCGCTGCGATGCCCTACAACGCATGCTGCTATTCATCGTTCGCTTACATTTATTGCATGTAAATTATTGCGGACAAGCTCTACGTCATTGTTACTGTTCGTGGGATTCCTTCTCATGATTAAGTAAACACCGGATTGTGTTCGTGCGATACGTTAATTTCTTTTAGCCAAAAATATTTCAGTGTTTCCTTTTCTTTTTGCAAATTTACTAAATAAAGACAAAATATAGGTGTTTAAATTTATACTTCAACTATGTTGAAGTAAATATAAAACCTCACTTTAAACTTTTAATCTATCTAATTTTCAGAAGTTCTAGTTAAAGTTACTCTTTTGTTTAAATAGAGGCTGTTCACAGGGATATTTTCTGTGTCTGGCAAATACCCTATTTCTCATATTATTGAGGCTGGTACGTGGCTGGTTGGCTGTGTACCAAGTTATCTCCCCAGTTACCCCCTGCCCTTCCATATTCGGCTGACTGGGATTTGGGGACCCTCCCTCCCATAAGATAACCTTTTGTGCTTGATACTTCAAGCACATTCTCTAAACAAGCACACTTGGGAAGCTTTTTCCTGATTGTTTTTATAAACTATAATTTTTAGTCAAGTGTTTTATTTTGAATGTTAATTGGATGGATGAACGGCGTGACGAGGAGAAATCCTCGTACATGAGTGTTAGTGCCTCGTCATTGTATTGATGAGACCAGAATTCAATGGCGAACGATAACCCTTGAAGGAAGTGACTTCACATCGATCTCGATCGCTTCAAGTTTTCAGGGTAGATTTATATGTCTTGTCACTATAGAATTTATTATTATTATTAATACACAAATAATCCTTGAATGAATTCCACAAAAAAAAAAAAAAAAAAAAAAAAAAAAACGCATCGGAGAGTCTGTGTTAGTAATGCTTGAGTTAGTAGCTGGTTTATAACCATCGTCTATGTGCCAGACATAGAGTAAGGTTTTGAAATAAACGGTATCAGTTAACTGACACATACTTTCTCCCAACAATATAAAAAAGGTGTTAAAAGCCTCAAAACATTAATGTCTTGATGGGTCAATCAGATAGCTAACAGCTGAGCAGCACGAGATTGACCCTACGCGCGTCTGTGACTTTTAACAACGTACTGCGTTTACCGCTAAACGAAAAATTGAATTTTCTCCGCAACCACTTGACATAGAGCAATAATTTAAAGTACTGGATTATTTAGTTTTTTGAGCTTGATTTAATGGTTATAAGTAAAATTTATTTCAAAATAACAGCTTTTTTGAAAATCCAAAAAATTGATTTTTGAAACACTTTTTACTCTATAACTTTTGAACGCGCATTTTCTCGGAAATGCGGGTGGTGTCATTTTATTCAGCATTTTATTCTTAATAAACCACAAAAGTTTAATCAAAATCGTTAGAGCTGTTTTTGAAAAATTTGGATTTTTCACGTTTTTTGAGGGTTTTTTGGGGTAAACTACCCTTAAAAATCAAAAATTCAAAAAAATGAAAAAAACGCCTGGAATTATCGTGGTTTTGGACCTACGTACCAAATTTCATCAAAATCGGACCATTGGGGCATTCTCTAGCTCTGTATACATCCAGACACACACACACACACACACACACACACACACACACAGACATCACTCCGAAAACCACTTTTTTGGACTCAGGGGGAACCAAAATGGATAAATCCACCAACAACTCAAATTCGAAAATTTTGACGAAAACAATACTTTCTCCATATACTATGGTATAGGGGGAGAAAGTAAAAAAGTTCCTTCTGCTGTAATACTGCATAAAATACAATTCATTATTTTACAAATAAACAGTATAGACTATCACTTGTTTAATTGGCTTGATTTAATTTTTTTTTGCATTCCACTCAAGATACTCACAAACCTAATCGTTACGTTTAAAAGTTAACCTAAAACGTTACCTTGACCTTAAGTCCTTAACAATTCCAATAGTACAAGCGATAAACAGCACATACATCTGAACACCGGCGCTGTCCCTGATCGACCGGCGCGCCGCGTCCGCGTCCGCGTTATCATTAACACAGGGTTTGCGGCGCTCGTTTGGCGTTATGGAGGCACTGATTGTTATTGCCCTTACAACATTTATAGGCTAAGCCTAATTGAATGATCGTTCTTGCTAATGATCAATCAGTCACTGGTTCGATGCGATAGATCGAATATGCAGTTACGATACTGCGAGTACTCGAATACTCGTGTTCGGTCGTTCTTCTATACA